>VYZP01064011.1:0-12146 GCA_013400635.1 Hypocryptadius cinnamomeus | reverse complement strand
CCTGCCACAAGCAACTTTCCTTATTCAGTTATACATTTGCTGCATCAGGATGTTGAAAGGCGTGGTCAAAAGCCAATTTTCATCTCGAAATAGTTCTTACTGATTCGTTGCAATTCTAGGTAGCAAAGAACTTTCGGTAACAAATACCCTTTTAAATTGTTTAAAAAAAAATCAGCTATCTTTGCATATGTCGTATTTCAAAAGTTTTGCACAACATGATCTGTTTCAGCAGCGCTGCCTGCATAAGGTGCCCGAGGCATCTGCTGCTTTCACCAGAGTTAAACACACCCCTGACCGTGGTATTTGTGCTCTTTCCAGCAATTAATGTTATTAGTTGGTTTTAATCTTTAGCATTTCTCTAAGGAGGTGTTGTCTCCTTTCTAGACTCCCCATATACACAGTATTATATATCTTATATAAACATAATGTTTCTTTTTGATTACTTGTCAGGAGCATGTTTTGGTTAAACTCCCTGCCCCTATGTATAGCACAGGTAGAAAGTGACAGCACACCGAAGTGTCCCTTTTGTGGTGTGACCTTTTGGCTGTGCTTCCATCACTGAGCAAGTATCCATGGTGTATTGTTTTGTATTTAACTTTAAAGGGTAGGTAGATGATCCAGTATAGGCAGTCCTGGTTTTGGGAAGGCTGGGAGGGAGTAGAAGGAAGCTGGAAGGCAATTCACTGGCAAAGAGACTTTGCATCTGCAAATGGCTGCTCCTCCTGGCCAGAGGAACAGCCCTAATTTAGCTTTACATGAGACTGTCTGAAGGTGAGGATTTGATTTGCTTTACTGCAAGATTAATTTTTTTTTTCTGAATAAAATCTTAAACTGCCTTAATGGATTTTTGATTGTAAATCCCTGTATTATTCGTATGGAAGTCCCACATTCAATATTGAGAATGCCATTCAGGTTCATAATCTCGGTATAAAACTAGAAGCTTGTACGTTGTCCTTGGATTTCATGGCTTTACCTCCTTTGCTACAACAAATATGTGCTGTAATGTTTTAGCAAATAACCATTATTGTTTATACACTGTAATTCAGTGGGATGTAGTAAATGGCATATTTTAAGGAGTCTATTTCTTTGCATATAAAATACCTGTAAAGCTTACTGAAGGTGAAGAGTGGCTACTACTTAGCTCTCAATTGTTGGCTACATTACTGAAACAATGAAGATATATGACCCACTATAATAGGGAAATAGCAGCCATTTAGCATAGGTGAGCATTAACTCTGTCATTTAGGCTGCTGAAGCAATCTTATTGTTATAGTCAATGTAGCTGCTTTTGTTTCTCCATATGTGTAGGTGTTCTGGTGTACAAAATGCAGTGCTGTTTGTAACAGTAAATTACGTGTGCTCCAAGGATACTCCTGCTCTTTAAATGAAGTTATATCTTAGCCTTTCAACAGGCTAAGCAAATATAAAATAAATAATTACTGGTTTTTTAAACCTTTTTTACTGTTATAGCTTCAACAATAGCAATTCTCTGCCATTCTGCAAAATTTTGTTCTAAGAAGAAAACATAAATAGCACTTTTGTAAATAAGCCTTCACTTTGAAAACAGCTTCTTGATACATAATTTCACAGTGATTATTATCAAATAGGGGTGTGTTACCCTCTTCAAAGCTAGGAACCTGTAAATAAAAGCTGGCAGTGGCTAGTTCTTCACATGGGGTGTGTCAGAAATTATGCCCTCTCTAATATTAAGTTTGTAGTTCATGTTTGTGTGACTGGCTAAAGAAGCGAAGAATGTCGTATTGTGCTGTTTTCATTTTTCTTCAGCCTTCCACACACATCACCCACAGTATAATGAACCTGATGTAGGTAAAGCTAAATAGTCAATTGCAATTCAATTAATCAAGGGTCTATGATTTTATTATGAAATTATGAAAAGGAAATGGTAGTTATTAGGGTAAAGCACCAAAAATAACTTTAGAAATTAAAAAAATTTGTAATGTGTCTAAATTTTAAAGAACACTTTTTTGAGACACTGTTCATAATATACATAGGGAAGCATGATGCAGACCTGTCTGTAGAGTGGATGGATATCTGGTTAACTACAGTGAGAGCTACACCTGACTGTTATTTGTGAAGACCCTGAATGTGTAAGAGTTTCCTGCATCATTTAAATTAATTGATTAGGAGGAAGAGAAGGAAAAAACCTAATGCCACAAAATGAAGTAAAAGCTTGAATGTAGCCCAGCGCTTCCTGGTCCTTTGCTGTCCCTCACCCCAACACCACTAGACTGCAGCAGGGTCTGTGAACAGAGATGTGGGGAGGAGCAGACCCTTTGCTCATGTGAGACTGGCACTGAGTGGAAAAAGTTGTCATTCCCGTTAGCTCTGAGATACTTCAATATTCCAGTAGTGGTAGCTCATAAAGACCCAAATTCTGAAAGTGAGCTTCTATCTTTAGAAACCCGTTTTTGACCAGCCAAAACATTAGTGCTCTAGGACCAGTGTTTCTTCTGCTAGGTCAATGCCATGCTATTTTGTCTAAACAACAGTGCAGTTGTGTATCTGGCTTGTTGGACAGTCAGCCACCATCAGGGAAGAGAGAGAGGGTGGTCTTTAAATAAATTCTCCTTTGGAGAGCTGTAAGGATACTTAAGTTTAGCCTTCATCTATGTGCTGTGTGCCCGCCTCTGAAGAGATGTGTGCTTAAATGCCATTCCTTCCTTCAGGACCGGAACACCCAAACCCAAAATGCCTCACTGAATCCTGAACCCTGAGCCAGCTCTCAGCTGCTGAGTGATGGGTTTAGGATCATCCAAATGAATGATAAGAGGTACCCAGCAAACTTCAATATCTGGTCCCAGTGACTACAGCCCATCTCGAGTACCCACCTACTCCTAGACTGAAACGGCAGCTGGCATCAGCTACTCAACCAATCCAATTTACTTTCAATCACACCATTACTACAACCTCCCTCCTCCATCTGTGTAAACATATGTCTTTGTTAAACACCACCATTTGTACAGGATAAAAATTGTCAATGCTGACAAAAATGCCCCCACATAATGCTGTTGTGATTGCAATGTTGTACTTAAGCTGATTTTAAAGAAGTCTGCGAGCTGATCAACATCTTCCACTGCTATTAGTGGGAAACTTTCTTTGATAGCAATAAATAATGTAAAAATGTTTTTATTTCATCCATAGGAGATGTGTTCTCACTTTCCTAAGACAAAGCTCTTGTAAGCCACTTACTAATTATCAGTAGCAGTTTGCAGTGCCGCTGTAATACCCCAAAGAAATGGCTGTTCCATGAATAGTTTTTTCTAATAATAGTGTCTTGCCAGGAACATATTTCCTTCATACTTTTCTGAGGCTGGCCCTTAAATATGGCAGGCAAAAGTTAAAAATCTGAAGAAAGTTACTGGTGATTGCTCCTTGTACCAGCTTTTAAGAAATATCCAGAACTGGCCTCCATCAAGGAGTTTTTCCTTTTTTCCATAGCAGAGTGCAGTACTGCTAGGACTATCCTACAATGTAACTGAATTCCAGCATAACCTAGGGCCTCCACTCTCTAAACCCAAGAATTATGAAATAATATAAAGTGGATGAGGGTATCTGTTTACACAAAGAAAGTTACTGTGTGAGACATGAGAAGGCAAAACTAAGAACCAAATTTGTCCCCTGCCGAGGGGAGAGCTGTTCAACAAACTGGACACCCACCAAAGTTGTGCAGTGCTTTTTGCTGGGCCATCCTGCAAAATACTGGCTTGATCAGCATGAAACAGTGAAATTGGTTTGGGTTCTGTGACCTGAACTTCTTGCTCTTCAGGACCTGAACTCCAGACACTTAAAATTAACAGTTCCCTTCATAGAAAAAAATAAATCCAAGGATGCTGGGAGTTCCAGTCTTGGTACAGTGTCTATCAGTACAGAGTGTGAGATCCTTAAGCAAGTAAGTATTTTTCTTTTGTACAAGCCTCCTTCTGCTAGTGCACTCTTTGTTCCTTGTTTTTGCTCTTATTACAATACTCTTGTTGTCATCATTGTAGTCTTTCATCCTTTCAGTCCTTATAATACTAAATATGGAAATGTAGTTCTCACAAGAAACTGGACTTAAATTCCCCTAGGATTCCAACCAAATAATTTTGTTTCTTGTTTGTTTTATCATGATGTTTGGGTATGCTAGAGTGCAGTTCCATGCTTTTTCCCCATAATTTCTGCAGCTCGGAGGATTAGGGATAATTGTTTTTTAATGAAAATTGAGATTTTGTGGAATTCCTCTCCTTACAAATTGGGGCTTTGCATCAGAAAAACAAAACAAACCAAAAAGTTAAAACAGTTTTTCACCCTTCTTACTTTGCTAATTCTTCACTGGCCTCAGCTTCATCCTGCTGTTTCATGCAACCTATTCCTGCTTGTTTTGGTGATTTTGAAGCATTCAGAGTCTTTTGGATTGTTTGTGTTTTGCTTTGTTTTCTTTTGCCTGCTTTGCTTGCCATAACTCTGCATCTCACTTTTCAACCAGGCAAAGGAGGATAACAGGACTGAGAGTTTCTGCTCCTTTGGGATTTGGTAAAGTGAAGTATTTGAAACTAGTCAGAGAGACTTGACTGAGCAGCACTGGGCCAAGATACAAGGGGGCTGTTAGTAAATCTCACCCCACACATATTATGAAATCACAGAAATTGTCTCTGGGATGTGAAGATTATGAAGAGAAGCTGTATCACCTCCCCTCGTGGATGATTCTTGTGTAAATGAAAATGTGGGATATCAGGAAGCTCCTTTATTCTCTGTTTGAAAGTATCAGTCTCTCGTCTTGCCAGGAGCCTGGGTGGCTGCTTGTGCAACTCACTAGTGCAGGCAGGAAGGACTCCTGGACTTCTACTACCACCAGTTCAGGTATTCTTGGTACTTGGTGGTCTGGCCTTATTCCCCAAGCTGCTATTTAGTGATTGATGACTGTGTAAATGTTATGAAAATTCTGAAGACACACTTTTTAAAGGGCAGTTCTGATGCCAAGGGGGAACTCTCCCCACCTCCTCCTCTTCCAGCCTCTGGACCTGCAGCACTGGCTTGGCTGATGCTCCACCTCCATCTCATTGACCACTCTAAACCTCCTGTGTGAAGGGGCAAGGGGGAGGAGGGACTGGCTGACTCCCCACATAAACAGATGCTTGCAGCAACACCTAAAGTTAACTGAGCCTTTCGAGTCTAAAGTCCTAAAAGGTCTGCATGGCCATGCTGGTTTCCTGCTGCATGGGAAGAGACTTCAGGAAGAAACTTCACTTGTGTCTCAGATGTTTGCCCATCTTTTGGCTGCTGCTGCCTGTGCCCATTCCCATTAGTCATGGACCCGTGACAAACACAGGAGTTGTATCCTGGGCCTCAGCAATGCCACTGGCGGCTGCTCCCCTTGGCTGATACTGCCAGTTCTGAGACATTCTGTCATCCTGTTGAAGTCACTTCTGCACATTAAGCAAGATGGAAAGCTAGTAAGTCACAGAGTCACAGGTTGGAAAAGACCTCTGAGATCACCGAGTCCAACTTGTGACCAAACACCACCTTGTCAACTAGACCATGGGAAAGTGCCACGTCCAGTCTTTCCTTAAACATCTCCAGGGGTGGTGACTCCAGCACCTCCCTGGGCAGCCCATTCCAATATCTAATCACTCTTTCTCTGAAGAATTTCTTCCTGATTTCTAACCAGAAGCTCCCCTAGTGCAGCTTAAGACTGTGACCTCTCGTGCTCTCTACCTGCCTGCGACAAGAGGCTGAACCCTTCCCCTGGCTACAGCTTTCTTTCAGCGAGTTCTAGAAAGCAATACGAGCACCCTTGAGCCTCCTTTTTTCCTGGCTAAATACTCCCAGCTTCCTCAGCCCCTCCTCACTGGACTTGTGCTCCAGACCCTTCACCAGCTCCGTTTCTGCTCTCCGGCCCCGCTCCCGCGCCCCGGTGTCCTTCCCGAGCTGCGGGTCCCGGCGGTCCGCACCTGTTGCGGTTCGGCCGCGGTGCCGGGCGGTGCCGGGCGGTGCCGGGCGGTGCCGGGCGCGGCGGGTGCGCAGCGGGGCGGCAGCACTAGATGGCAGCATGGACGTGCCGATGGCCGGGAGGCGGCAGGGAACGGGGAACGGGAACGGGGAGCGAGGAAGGAAGCAAGGGAAGGAGACAGGGAGCGAGAGCGGGAAGCCCGCCCGGGGATGCTGGCACCGCAGCACCCCGCTCCTTCCCGGCTGGGGTGCGAGGCTGTAGAGCCTGCCTGTCTTTGAGTCCTTTAGATTTTTTTGTTTGTTTCTTTCTTTCAAATGCATTCTTTCACTTTTCTGCCGAACTTTGTGTGGTTTTCATAGATGGAGCATTACACTTTCTTTGTTCTAATATAGATGTCAAGCTTATGTTTCTTCAATTTTTTATTTTGTTGGGGTTTGGTTTGTTTTGTTTTTGGTTTTTTTTAGAAAAACTCCTGGAAGTGAGTTTTGTCTCTAAATAAAAACCACTGTTTATTTTTTACAATTAATTTATTCATAACTGCATATAAAGCGCTACAGACGAACTTAATGACCCATTAAATGGAATGGATAGTGGGTTTTGTATGTCTGTGTTTAAATATCTGCAGATTTATGCTCTGTGTGCCACCTGCTTGAGTGACAGAAGTCCTGAGCTGATCTACCTGACAGCAGTGCAAGTACAGGATAACTCAACCCTAGTTTTATCCCAAATGTAACACAAATCAGAATTCAGCCCAGGTTCTTTGCAAATAAATGCCCCTTTCTAGGTCATGCTTTGGTTCCAGAGCAAGGGACATTCCTTTTGGTTCAACCTCCAAACCCGTGTTTGAGCCAGGCCCCAGGTATTGCCAAGGAGTTTAGTTTGTAGGTTTAGTTTGCATGAACAGTGGTTGGCTCTCAGACCTTCCCAGCACATGGCAAAGGCTGCTGTAACAGGTTTTCACCCAATGCCCCATCACTGTCATCGCTTCTGGCTGACTTTAAAATACAGGAATGTGAACAGTGCCTCTCTTCATCTGGTCTGGTGTTTCTCATGATGATACATGTTGGAAGAATGTCCATCTAAATCATCTAAATGAGGAATTAGTGAGAAGCACAAAAAGTGTTTCCTGGAAGTGGCTAAGGTTTTGTCTGTGTGTGTTTATTTTTCTTTTGGACTGTGTTGTGCCTCATTCAGCATTGGGAGCAGGGATGGCAGCCTGGCTCCTCCCTTGCTAGAGAGAGCTGATTCCCCTGCAAGGATGGAGCTGTGGCTGCTGTGGCTGTGGGGCTGGTCCATGGGTGTGTGGAAGGTTGAGTGAGGCAAAGGAGAGGTCTGCACCCTTTTAGTTATACTGGGATACGTAAAGTTAGGCCCAGGTTAATGCAGCCAAAATTTCAGCTCCAAGTTTCTTGTTTAGTAAGTGATGCCCTTCCACTCTGTTTTGCTCAGCTTCTAAAAAATAGAGGAGTTAACTGTGAAATTAGAGGAAACTGGTACCACTGTTATGGAGACAATCAATAAAGAAGGGGAAAAAAAAGGAATTTTCATTCAGAACCTAGAATATCTTTTTCACAATGTCATGTATGCACTTTATTCCAAAGGACATAAAGCAGGCACAAGTATTTTTTTCCTGTTGTAGGGCCTGTTTAAAATGTATTACTGGAAGATTAGTTGACTTGGTGGATATGGATGCATGTACGTGTAGGAGAGAGAAATGTTGTGTGTATTCATTCAAAAGGCTCTTCTTGTTACCCAAATTTTTCTGAATAGACAACAGGCTGTTTATACACTTCCTCCTGCCCTCCACAGTGCATATTCATTACCATACCCTATATTATATGTAAATACAATTTCATAAAATTGCTGCAGGTGTAAAGGCTTTGATATTCTAGCAGTGTGTAATAAACAGGGCATATGGTCATGGTTATTTCCCTCATGGGCCTTTCCAAAGGAAGTCAGCTTGGTCTGTAGCCACAGCTGCTGGCCAAGAAGACCTGCCCACAGAAATTTCAGGAACAGCTTTGTGTTATGTGTTATCTGACCTTGTGTCAGGCTCTGGTTGTAAGTGCAGCTGAAGATGTTGGTGTAAAGTCTACTGATGTTTGTGTCACGATTAAATTCCCTTCTCAC
Organism: Hypocryptadius cinnamomeus; assembly: GCA_013400635.1. Lineage (NCBI taxonomy): Eukaryota > Metazoa > Chordata > Aves > Passeriformes > Zosteropidae > Hypocryptadius > Hypocryptadius cinnamomeus. The sequence continues at coordinate 4,069 of VYZP01064011.1, read as the reverse complement.
ATCTCTAGGCTATTTCCTTGAAAAGAGCCTGACATATTAGTAGAATGTACTGCTTATAACTAGGAGTCCCATCAGTGAAATAAAAAATAGGGATTGAATAATGCCATTTAAAAGTGGATGATGATACCAGTATTCCATAGAGAGAGAGAAGCAATAAATGAAAGTTGTGGGTGTTACTGACTATGCTACCAAATATTTTCATACCAATTAAAATGTAGTGCCACTAGAGATGTTTTCTTCATAATATGAGACAGAAGTACAAATACTGACTCAGAGAATGACAGTGGGGAAATGAGCTTGTGCCACAACAGATGTATAACAGGAGAGAGGCACATATAGCAGAGTGATTCAGGAAAAAAAAGGCACAGGATTGCTTGTTATGGAAATGACAGAATTTGAGGTTTCTGTTGCGGGGACAGAAAAGAGAACTTCTCCTGACAGTCAGTCAGAAATGAGAATTCACTCTAGGCCTTTAGAAATGTTCCAAATGGCAAGGCCTCATGGCAAGCCTAGATGCTTGTGATCCTGTAACTTAGGCTGAGTGCAAAACTTGAGGTTTTTTTACATTTTCATAGCAAGTGAAACATAGTTGTTTTATGAAAACCTTCCAATTTACTATGGGATATTTTGTCCATAATGAGGTTTGCAGTTTGAAGCTCAAGACTTGGAAAGTCTCCTGTGACTTTTGTTCGTACAGTATGGACATAATCAAAAGGAAATTTGGGGAGTCTGAGTTCAATTGGGCTTCAATTGGACATGTTTCCAAGGTGCAGTCATAGAGAAAAAAATATGCTCATGTCAGCCTCTGTGTTGTCCTCTTCACAGCATACATTCCACAGTTCAGTGCACAAAGACTATTAGTTCTTTGTTTTTGCCTCTTGTTGTCTTACTAGAAAGATGAAGAAGCAACAGTGGGAGCTGGAAACAAGAACAAGCTATTGAAGAGAGGCATTTTGTGAATCCAGAAGCAAAATGAGCATGCTCTCATTAATATTTTAGCAAAACTGGATTCTTTCCCCAATTAAGATAATGCTATAAAATATCACAGATCCAACATCTGCTGGATCTTCATTAGTTTAATTGTTACAGTTAGATTTCATGGAATTTTAGGGGCAACACTTAAAACTGAAGTAAAGGGAGTGCTTTTTCTACAAATACCTTTGTGCAATAGAAACTTGTGCCCCATTTCCTGATGGTCTTTGTGATACTGCTTTAGGATTAACTCTTATTGCTGCTTCTGTCTCCAGGTAGAAAAGTTCTTTGTTGTGGACAGTAAATTTTGTTTGATGGTCTGGTCCCAGTGCTATGTTCCCTGCTGTACCTGTGTGGCTCAGGGAAGTCAGCCAATGTTTCACCCTTTAGCTCTAAGCAGGGCAAATGAAGGCACCAGGCTTCCCCCCTGGGTGGTTGATGACAGTGTTCCAGACTGGATGTAGCTGCAGGGGGAGCGGGATGCCCCATACCTCAGCTGAGGTACCCACACCAAACAGGGAAACATGAGTCGGAGGACAAAGCCCCTTGCAGCAGTGATCCCATTAGGACCACACATATCAAAATGAACACATACTTGCACAGCTATACAGACCTGTATCAATTCCTCGGACTTGTGCCTGAGGGTTTATTAAAGGTTAATCTACAACTTTTTTTTGTTTCTTCCTCAAATCCTTGCTAACTGGATCAGACCTTAATCTTTTCTTTCCAATCGACCTTTGAGATGATTAGACACACTAGATACTTCTAGAGACTAATCTCTTTAAGAGACTGCAACACTAGCGACCTCCATAGGAAATATCCCTCCCTTTATGATCCTAAATGGCTACTTAGTGTCTAACAGGGACAAGCACGTGATGATCTTGGCACTGAGGAACAGGAATTCCATTGATGTGACTGTGTACCCTTCTTGTTGTGAGCAGAGGAAAAGGAGGATGATCACACAGCTCTTCAGTCAGATACATAACAGCCTCTCCCTCCTTTTTTATCACTCGTATCTTCCTTGCACTGAAAGTTCCAGAAATAGTGGTTTTATGGTATTCTTGTGAGTTAAGGTAAAAGAGATGGGCTGATATCTGGAGATCCAGACCTAATCAAGGTGTTATGAGAAGTCAGGGGGAAAGAGAGACAAGAAGCTACCACTAGGTTGCTGAAGGAGGCAAAATTGGTGGATCAGGATACCTTAAATAGTGTTAAAGATGACAGGATGATGTGAAGTATCTGTCAAATTCCAGCATTACTAATTTCAGGAATGCTTGGTTAACTTAATGTACAGTCAACCGCAACCTGGAGAAAGAGGGAGTCATTAGTTGCTGTCAATTCTCTCTAGACGTGCCTAATTTCACTATCAGGATCAACAATTTTGTCATGGTTTCCTCTTACTTAGAAGAGCCTGTGAGGTTCAAGGGTGCTACTTATGAAGCATCAAAGTAAATACATGGAAAACAACATCAAACATTGCGAAAAATAGGGACAGGAAGTTCAGCCTTCTGGAGCTGTGCAGTAGTGGTATACAAAGAAGTGTCAGAAAGGACAAAAGATGGTGGTTTAATGCATTTCTGTTCAGTGCACCTCAATCCAACTGCATATCTGCAACCATTAAAATACACAAACACCTTAAACCAATGTGGAATCAAAAGAATCTTAAACTGACCTTTGCACCTGGGAGATGAGGAGATGCCTGAAGTGGAGGATGGGATATAACCATACAATTATTACTCCTTTTGCTAACTTTGTGCCTGGATGAAAGAGATCCTCAGAATACCAGAGTCTCATTACCTGCTTGCTGATAAGCTGTCTGACTGCTTGCTTCTTATTCGGCTGGGAGACAATTCATTTCCCACTGCTTGGCTTGAAATGCTGAACAGTTGAGCTTATTAATTTTTATCAATATACCACCAGAGGCCTGAAGACCCTTTCTCTCTATACCTTCTCTTTTTAGAGTCTTGACAAATGCTGCTGCTCTGGTTTGCACAATCACACACCACAGGGTCAGAGGTCTTGGGCTCACATAGGGACAGGATTTTAATAAACAGGGAAAGCAATGCTAGGCTGTCAGTAGGTGGTGTGCCAGCATGGAGTTGAGTAAGTCATAACACAAGCAAAACCCTTTAGGTTTAGACTCTTCAGTACCCTTTGCAAAAGCAGAAATAGAACCAATATCCTGGCTGACAGGCTAGACCATGGAAATCTGCTGTATGCACGTGCACGTGGGGTTCCTAGTGTAGTAATCCAGACCTTATTTGCACAGTAAAGGTTTTCATGCAGCACACACAGATCTCATAGCTGTGCCTCTAATAGGTAGAGTGTTGGACCACTTGGTTGAAGAGTCCTGTGTATGTGTCATAATCACATAAGTTAAATTCAGCTAGCTGCTTGTAGAGCTGTCAGCCTGAATGCTCTTGAAATTAAGCTTTCACGGTTTGCCATCTGGGTCCTGTATGAAGGCAGAAATGTTTCCCATCTCTAGTACCGTGTATTAAGAGACAAAAATTGAAGTTTTCTATACACCTGCCAAGCCCACATCTTGGTACCAATTATGGTCGAGAGTTTTCTTGGAAAAGCATCCATATTAAAAGAATGAATCTTTTTGATAGTGTATTGGATGCATTTAGTTTAGAAGTTTATGTTATGTGTGACTGGAATTGCACGCTTGCCTTCATAACCGTAGTCAAGCTTTGATCTTTACTCAGTCCTCATTCAGACAAGAATCCCCCTCACCTGTGTGGCTGAAGTGGCTGGTAACTGTCCTGCTCAGCCCTGGTGGAGCATGTCTGGAGTGCTGTGTCCAGTTCTGGCCTCCTCAGTACAAGAGAAACATGGAGCTTCTGGAGCAGGTGCAGTGAAGGGCTGCAAAGATGAATAAGGGAATGGAGCATCTCTCTTATGATGAAAGGCTGAGGGGCTGGGCCTGTTCAGCCTTGGGAAAAGACAATGGAGAGAGGTCCTCATCAGTGTGTACAAGTGTCTGAATGGGGAATGTCAAGAGGATGCATCCAGGTTTTTGGTGGTGCCAAGAAACAGGACAAGAGGCAACGGGCAGAAACGGATGCACAGAAAGTTCCACCAGAATACTGGG
>VYZP01064009.1:0-29437 GCA_013400635.1 Hypocryptadius cinnamomeus | reverse complement strand
CTGTATGTGTTGTCATTGGTGTAGCCACTGTATCTCCATTGGCTGGTGAGACACTGCACTGGAGTGGGAATGAAAATACTGCCTTAAACCAATGGGTGTAACACTCTAATATCAAGTCCCCTAGGAATCTTTTAGGGGAAGCTGAGTAATACTGTATTGGCCTTTGGATGCAAAAGTACTCTGCTGAATGACTTGTAGAACTTGCAGAGTGGGAATAGTTCAGTGGTGCCAGATCAGGCACCACTAGATTGTTCATCTAATCTAGCACCATTAGATTGTTCATCTAATAACTCATTAGACTTCCCCTTGTCCTGGGGGAAGAAGGTAGGAGGGCTGCGAAACTGATCTTGGTATGATGAGTTGTTCTAGAGCAAAGCTAAATGTAGGAAGGAGGTAAAATACAGTTCTCTAATCCAGGTTGCAGCCAGATTTTACTGTTAGTGGCAAAATTAAGCAGTTGTGGTGTCTGCCAGCTTTGTTAATCTGCAGGTTGTAAAAATGTTGCTGTTCCTGGTAATTCATNTGTTGCTGTTCCTGGTAATTCATGTAGCTCTTATTCTCTTTGCATTAATTTATGTTGCTGTTAGAAGTAGCAGCTATGATCCTTATAACTTATCTTTTTTTACTTCCCCTTCTCTGCTTTCCCCTCCACGCCCATTCAGTATGACTTCTCACTGGAAAAGAAAACAATCGAGTGGGCTGAAGACATCAAAAAAATTCAGGCTGCCCAGAGAGAAGCTGAACGCAAGGCAGAAGAAGCTCTAGCAAACTCAAAAGCAGCTCCAGAGGACACCACCAAGATGGGGTTCTCAGAGGGACCTTGCCCTGAAGCCATGCCTCCTCCTATTAACCCCATCCTTGCTAGCCTGCAGCACAATAATATTCTGACTCCTACGCCAGCCAACTCCAGCTCTGTGAAGCAAAAGGTCCTCAGTCCACCTCGTCCAAAGGCAGATTTCAACCCAGCTGATTTTGAATGTGAAGAAGACCCTTTTGACAAACTGGAATTAAAAACTATCGATGATAAGGAGGAATTAAAAAATATTCTTGAAATTCATGTTGGTACTACTGGGCCAATTGTTGCCCAGCTGTTAGATAATACTTTGCCTAAAGGAGGGTCTGAGTCTGTGTTGCAAGATGAGGAAGTTCTGGCGTCCATAGAAAAGGCCACGTTGGACTTCAAACCCATTCACAAACCCAATGGCTTTATCACTTTACCACAGTTGGGGAACTGTGAAAAGATGTCCTTGTCTTCCAAAGTGTCCCTTTCTCCCATCACTTCAGTGAGCAATATCAAATCCCTGTCATTCCCTAAGCTTGACTCCGATGAGGGTGATCAGAAATCATCAAAGCTCACGAGCACTTTCCACAGTACTACCTGTCTCCGCAACGGCACTTTGCTTAGCTCTTTGCAGACCTGTGCTCAGAGCAAAGCCAGTGAACTGAATGGACACCATATGCTTGGTCTTTCCGCTCTAAATGAGGACAGTAGCAGGGAGGCATTATCCTCTTCATCCAGGCTGTCTTCCCTGGCTGTTTCAACTGTTTGTACAGATGAAGAATCATCTCAAAGCACATCGACTACGGTAAACATGAGTGGAGTGGAACTGGGGTTGCTGGTGAGAGGTGGAGGTGCAGGGGCAGCTCTTGCCTCTGAATTGCCCTGTTGCTGAGGTTATAATTTCATTTACTGGAGTGAATTGTAGATCCTCTTAATGTAGGTGGCAAATTGATCAGTCCAACAGGTCTCTGATCCTTAGTTCATTACCCTGCATTTCCCCCCAAGTTTGACATTTTTAGACCAAATCCAGTGATTGTTTTTTCAGCTTTTCAGCTATCATTTGTTGTTGACAGTAGCACACCTTTGAGCTAAGCATATAAGGCATCTTCTGTGTACAGTCCTGCATTGTGTCCTACCCAGATGAGCTGTATCACATTCTGAAGTGCTGTTAGGCTTTGAATCAAATCTCTTCTAGTTTTCTTCCTTGGTTTGCTTGTTTATTTGCTGGAAATAATGGGAGATTCAGGCTTCTCAAGAAATAGAAGTAATCATAGGTTAAAACACACAGATGTGGTGTGTCATTCAGGGAAGAAAAAAGTGCTTGCAATTGATCTGCACTGAAGTAAGCCTATTTTTTTTAGCTTAAATTTTCTTCCTGATATCTTTTAAAAACTTAATTTTTAACAGAAAAAAAAAAAATTATAGTGATGTGAAATCTTGTATTTGCCCTTTCTTGTGAAGGAGGGTGGAGTCATTGCTCAGTGGAGACCAAAACCAGCCTTGAAGATAATTTCGTATTTTTAATGTTACAGTTGGTCACCATACAACTCTGAGATGGGCGATTGAGGAAATGAAGAGTCAATCTTGTTGCAAGTTCTAAAATTACTTTGAGGACAGTAACTTCACATTAGGTGTTGTTTTTGTCTCTTTGAGTAAGAACAGAGATTAGAGTAAGCTTGTGGGGTTTTTTTTACAAAGAACTCCAGATCAGGACACCAGTACTCACGAAGCCTAGTGAAAGCTGTGTATTCGAATTCTCTCGCTTGTTCTAAAATAATCTGGGGTTTTTTCTCTGTCCAATATAGGCAGTATTTCAGTGATTCTGTGGTTTTAGTGTCGTGCTGTGTGTTTTTGTGTGACACCATGTGCTGTGAAACAAGTGATGCTGCTTCTCCCCTTTGTCCTCCCAGCTCTTTTAGCTGGGTTAGATAAATGCACTCATAATTGTGAAGTACAATATTCTGGGAAATAGTGTATCTGACAGAGCAGAGTAGAACAGCTGATTGTTGATGACTGGAACAAATTCAATACTGTTAACTTTGGCAGGAGCAGCAGTGTGCTGAGCACCTGCTCACTGCTGCAGGTCACAGGTGTGAGAGAGGTGTGAGATGCCTGAATTTACAGGCATTACAGGTGTGAGATGCCTGAATTTACACTCAAACAATTTAAATCTCTCTGCTGAATTAAATTTTTTTAAAGACCAAGAGGGAAAATGTATTCTTGACTATGTTGTAAGGGAAGATGCAAAGTGGGAAAAGAAAACAGACTTATTAGGAGAAGTAATAAGATTAATTCATTAATTTGAAACTATTTATGCTTTGGAAGTAGTGAACCAAGAAATAATTATGCTGACAGAACTTAGTCTTTGTGTTTAAGTTCCAGGACTTCAGATTATACTTGTTTTATGTTTCCACAGTATAATTCCACTGGAAAATGATGGCTGATATGCAAGAAATTTAAGTAAATGCAACAAAAGAATTTAAATAAATGTAACAAAAATCCTCAGAGTATGAAAACAGTAGAACAAAATCACAGTCATCTCTGTGGCTGGGAGCAGAAGGCTCATATCCAAATGTATTCCATAGTGATTTTAATTTATTTTTTTTCCTCACAAGATTGGAAATTGTAACTTTGAATTTGCATTTACCATGGGAGTTTTTGCTTTACCACTGAATTGGATCTAGGAATCTTTGGATCTAGGAATCTGTAGTTTCTCTGAGGCTGCTTAGGTTCTGTGGTGGTCCCCTCTCCTCACTTCTATTTTTTCTTGAATCTCGGTATGTTGATTTTTGCAGCTTTAGCAGAGGTAGAAATGACTAATGAAGACAGGAGATTGAAATTAAACTCAAGTAGATTGTGTAGGAGGAGTTGGCTTTCCCAGACTGTTGAATCTCTGGTATCAGAAACAGTTTTGGTTTTCCTGGCTGCAGTGTCAATAACAAAGCATCATTCTTCTGTTGATAAATCACTAGCTGATTTTAGGGCTATTTTCCCTATTTCAATGTATCCTGTATTCCAGTGCTTTTTGCCCTCAAAAAAGTGTCTGGAGAGAGGATGCGTCTGAAGAACACACCATGAGAATGGGTTCTTGGATACCCTAGTGCACCAGAATGAATATGATGTCTCAGGGTTGGTTTTCTAGAAGAGAAATTCTTACCCTGGAAGATGTTCAGGAATGCAGAACAAAACCTCCTTGGTGGTAGTTTGGGATCTTTTTGCAAATAAATGGAAATTGTCAAAATCCTGCTAGATCTTTTCAGAATTGGTTTTCTGTAGGGGGTTTTTTGTTGTTCAATTTGGGCACTAAGAAGGCCTTTCTGAAGGATGTGGACAACCTTTCAAGCAATCTGTGCTGGCATAAGTATTAAGAAATGCTAAAAACGGTGGTTCTTGGTCCACAGTGATTTCTTGCAGTCTGTTCTAACTCTGTTTAAAATGCAGGAGTTCTAAATATATTGAACTGAAATGTGCAGCTTTGGTGGGGCCAAGGCCTGACTTCGCACTGCTGTTAATTTGGGCAAGGTTGTACAAAGTGGTGGGGTGGCCCTGCTGGTGTGCTGGGAGTGGGACAATTGCTGGGAAGAAAACTCACATGTTCTTTTGAGCCAGTGTGGCATGTTGTTCCTGTGTGGTGTATGGAGCTCAGTGCTTTGGGAATAGAAAAGAGGCATATTTTTCTCTTACCCCTTCACATAGTCAAAAAGTCCAGAGAAGTCCTTAGGCAATGACTTCAAAGTTATCACTGTTATTCAGGCAGTGTAGACTTGGTGAGAGGCTGAACTGGGGCTGTGTAAACTGTTACAGTGACAGAATAAACAGCCTTATAATTATTGTGGCGGTACACACATCCTTCTTGGAGTATAATCCATTTGTAGAGTGCTGAGATGAGGAATGATCCTTATGATGATGATGATTCTAGAGCTGCAGGCAGTGAGTAATCTCGTATATGGGAGCCTGATCAAACCCTAAAGTCTCCCATCCAGTGGTAGAATCTTCTATAAAATCTTCCTTGCCCAGCTGTGGCAAATTCTGCTGACTGGTACATGATGTTTATACTTGTTTTATTTGTGTGTTGTCCAGCAGGTACACCCAGACTACCAGGAAACAGAAATCCCTGTGGTAAGTTTCCAAATACACCTGTGTGCTTGCTTGCATTGGATCATGTTTATAGCAATCTTGGTAAGTGGTGTTCCTTTGAGTACAGAAAACCATAGGTCATGAGTAAACCTGAGGTGAAGGAAGCAATCCGTGCTTCCTTTGAGCTGCAGGGTTTGGCTGTATCCCAGCCTTCACTGTTGCAGGGCTTGGGTGTTCAAAGGCTTTGGTCACACCAGTAGGAGAGGGTTCATTGTGGAGAATCTGGGTTGTTGATTGTTGCTTTGAGAGTTAAAAGAGTATGGTGGGAATCAGGCTGCTTGTTTTCATCCTCACAGTGTGTAACTTCCGAAGGGCATCCTAGAAAACCTTTTGAATTAATTACATGGGGTATCCTGGTTCCAGCATTAGGCAGAAACAGGATGTAGGGATGCAGGAGATGACCATCACCTCAGCATTTGGGTTTTCCCCCTTAGGTAACACACCAAAACTTTGCAGTGTCTAAAGTGCCCAATAACAGCAGCTCTACGAAGTGGCCGGGCGGTCTTGCGGCCGAGCTGCAGCAGGGCCTCTCCCCCAGTGAGAGGCACTGTGTGGAGACTGTGGTCAACATGGGCTACTCGCCTGAGAATGTCCTGAAAGCCATGAAGAAGAAGGGACAGAACATAGATCAGGTAAGAGCTTGTGCAGTGCAAAGAAATGCTTGGTTGGATGCTTGTTCTCCTGGGAAGCTGTCTTGGGTTTGCAAAATGGGTGGGGGAAATACCGTTACTCCAATAGGGGGTTGCAACCTAAAGCTTGTGCTTATTTCTGGTGGGAGATTGCTAGAGTCAGCCACACCTGTGGGTGCTGGGTTGGAGCCATGCTGAGTCTGGGATGGGCCCTTTGCTCTATGTGAAACTGGGGGGAGACATTCTGGGTGTCCCCAAGAACCACAAACGTGTCCAAAGGAGGCTTAGCATGGCTCTGTGCCATGTTAAGAGCATTGTGACAAAAATCCAGCCAACTTCCCTTGTTCTGAGCACGAGGGTTTACAAAGCTGAAATCTCTCCTTGTAGAGATATTGGCCCCTGCAGGCCTAAAACAGCTTTGAAAAGCTCCTGCAAGGCCCCACTGACCGACTTGTGTGCACCTTGGTGCTGCTCCTTCCTGCTGGAGTGCTGCCTCCAGCTCCTGCTCAAACCAGGTCACTGGGCACTAAGCGCTGCTGGGCAAGTGTGGCTCTTGGATCTGCTTCAAACAAACACTTCAAAGTGGGAGAACATGCCCCAGCCTCCTGTGCTGGCCCTCAGCAGGCTGTGTACTGCACAGAGCATGTCCCAGGGACTCCTGCTTGTGGGACTGATCTGCTGGCCCTCTTCCTACACAGGGAGAGTGGCTGAAGCTGTGCACTGGAGTGAACTGTGCTATCAAATGGAAAAAAAGGTCCCTTAGGAGGGTGGTTTTAAATCCTGCTCTACTTGCAAGCGCTGTTCTTTCACATACCTAGCCTACCTGACCCTATCCCTTAAAGCTGATGATGGATAAGAAATTTGGCAGCAGTTTCTGTGTGCGTGAGCTGGGGTTTGCAGCTCACTTGCCAGTATGCTGAGTTGATCTTCAAAGGCTGACTGCTTTCAGATTGCATCAGCTCTTGTGGCTGTCTGAGAGGAAGCTAAAAGTAGACATGTGCTGGCTGCTGGACCTACAGTTCCATTTTTAAAACTAGTAGTATAAAAAGCACAATGAAACTTCTGCTCTGCCATTAGAGGGCTAAAGATACACTTCTGATGCTGCTTTGACTGGAACGAAGGGGATGGTCAGAGAGCACAGCAGGACAGAAGGGTTTGTCTGCTTTCTCTGCACAAGCTCTTCTGTAAGGAGTGTCTCAACTCTGCTAGGAAGGACTGTATCTCTGTCCCTGGTGAAGCACTGGGGAATCATGCTCAACCCCTCTGCTTGTACCAAGGTGACATTCTGCTGCCTGCTGCAAGTGCCTCTCTGCAAACACAGTTTGTTTTCTTCATTTCCCCAGGTTTTGGATTACCTGTTTGCACATGGACAGCTTTGTGAGAAGGGCTTTGATCCACTTCTTGTTGAAGCAGCTTTGGAAATGCACCAGTGTTCAGAGGAGAAGGTGAGGGTGCAATGTGTGCAAGAATAGAAAAATGTACCATGACAGGGAATTCCATCAGCAATTCCTCTGGCTGATGTAATTCTGGCTTTCATGGTAATGCTTCCTTGTTTCCAAAACTGATTGCCAAAGGATGCCTTTGTGTTGATAAAGCTAAAAGTTGTTAAAGCATTAGAATTTGTCTGTGCTATTCTGTTAGTCTCATTTGCATCCATTTTTATGGGGACAGGATTTTTTTAAGACTCTGCTTATTGTGCTAATATTGTTTTGAATGCCCAGAGTTCTCTTGTGGGTGAGGTGCTTGGTACAGATACAGTTAACTTCAGCAGCAGCAAATTGTCTTTCAAACCTTGCCAGCCGCCCCTGGCCATGAATTTTCTCCCTTGTACAAGTGCATCTGTCTGGCTGCTCAGCAAATTGGGTTAGGGCTTGTTCTGGAAGAAGCTAGAAAATGCATGTGTTGGGGTCTGGTTCATTGTCTGGCTGCTTTACCAGCACCAAAGGTACAGCAGGAGCAGGTTGCAAGGGCAGAGGACAGATCTTCTAAAGTCTGCCAGCCTGCAATGTGACAGGTTATTACATCAAGTCTTTAGAGGTGCAACCCAACCCTCTCAAACACAGATATATACCTTCTTGCCTTTCTTGGACGAGTGATAATCTTGTAAACAGAGCAATAGCAGTGCGAGGATGGAAAGTAACTGAGTTTGAAAAACCCATTTGCTGTTGGCTCAGCCCCAGAATTGGAAATTGCTAATCTCCTGATTGCCCATTTCAACCTCCTTGCTTGTTTGGGATTTTTCTTTCCCCTGGAGTGGAGCCAGATGCACTGTAAATGGCAGAGAGTTCATAAAAGCGATCAGCTGACATTTTATTTTTCAAAGCCCAGGAAGTACTCACAGTTGATGTTGGAAATATTGAATGTACACAGTGGGGTTTGTGCTAATCCCCCAAGGTTGCCCTAGATCTGAGAAGCCAATTGATAGCAAGGGCTGCTGCGCTGTTCCCAAAGTCCAAGTAACTAAAAAAATCAGGTGCAGCAGGAGCTGCTGGATGGGGCAGCTGGGTGCCATTAATCAGCATTTTTGGGATCCCACGTTGTGCCAGATTGATAAATATACCTCTAAGAGAGACACACCCCGGCAGACTGAGCTTTGGTACCCTGGTTGAAGAGGATTTTGGAAGTGAAGGATAGCAAACAGGGGACTGAAGGTCCCTGTGGGCTGCTGTGCCCAGAGCTCTGGTGGCTCTGGTGTGTGAGCAGACTTTCTCCTAGCAGAGCTGGAATGGGCTGTGCTTGGGGAGGAGGAATCTACAATCATGCTGCTGAAGAAAGGCTCTCTGCTAAACCTCCACCAAGCACTGAGCCATCCGCTTTTCTCTTGCAAATAACAGGCTGTCTGTCTTTCAGATCACAGAACTTCTCCAATTAATGAGTCAATTTAAAGAAATGGGCTTTGAACTCAAAGACATTAAGGAGGTCTTATTATTACACAACAATGACCAACACAATGCTTTGGAAGATCTAATGGCCCGTGCAGGAGCCAGCTGAAGACATTCCTGGATTCTTGGCATGCCATGGAGCAGGACCAGCCCCACCACCTTCACATCCAGTGTAACTTGCTCTCAGCGGAAGGAGTCCAGCTTTTTGCATACAAGGGAGAGTGACTGAGCAAGCCTGCCTGCGTGCATCACTCCAGCATTTCTCTTTCCACTGAGGGCCAACTTTCATTCTTAAATTAAATTTTAAAGTGTCCTTTCCTAAGTTTCCTTTTTCCAGCTTGGCCACGGAAAGTTGAGACTGCCCAGCCTCGACTGGAATTGTACATAGGTAGAGATGGAGTGGTTCCCCCCTCGTTGTTGCACTGGAGTTGGACAGAAATATTAAGTTGGTTCTGAAACTAGGTTGCTTTGGTTCTTTGAAGCTGCTTTCATGGTGTCTTGTCTGCTTGTACTGAATTACTTGACTGTGTCACAGTCCAGATTACCTGGTTAAATTTGACCTTTAGTGCAATGGAATTTTTATTTTTTGGTTGAAAGTTAGTCTGTAACTTAGTATAACACTGGTTCAGAAACTGTCACTATGCATAAAGAGAGAACCTTGGTTTTTTTGTCCTCTTGGTTTTTGTTTTTCACCCATGCATCCAATACTTTTGCCAGACACAAGTGTCCAGTGCTGAGTGGTAAGTTCCCTTGAAGCAGGTAAGCTGTGAACTCGACCTGGACCTGCAACTTGTGTTGGTTCTTGAACCTGAAGGCAGAGAGCTGGGGCTCAGTATTTTCAATCCCCCGGGCTTGTAGGATATTTAAGACAATGCCCTGCTAGAAAGTCAGTTAGTCTTTTTGTTTTCAATAATACACAGTGTGATGCAGGAGATTTCTTTCAAGCACTTTCTTTAAAACAAATATACTCACTGCATTAGTTCCATTTTTCACACTGATATAGAATTACATAATATCTAGTACTACAAGTCAGGTTTGGGGTTGTTTTTGATAGTTCAAAGCATTACATTGTACACTGATCAAGTTCTAAATAGATGAAATATCAGCAGTCTTGAGGAATCTCTAATTTGCTAAATATTTTGATTCTGCAGAAGAACAACTAATAAAACCCTGAAATATAACTCCCAGTGTCATGGTTCCCATCTCTCATGCTCTTTGGCTTCAGCAGATGGGGACCTTGCTGCATCCTGCCTGCCCAGGTGCTGCCAGCTCCTGTGGACATGTGTGAACACTGTTGGGCAGAACAACCAGTGGTCTCTGGGCTGCAGCTGCAGTGGTAGAACGTGCTTTGCTTCTCTGTGGCTTATTTTTTTTTGTGGCAAAACCCCAGCCTAAGGATCCAAACTTACATTAGAGCCTGGAGCTGGAGCATTGGACTGCTGGAAGGCAGAATGTCTCAGCTCATTGCCATCAGTGTAGGTTTTTCAGTAGGAGTTTTCAGCTCATCAGGACTCCAAAGGAGATGGCATTTGTCTCCATTATGTTGTTAACTTTCGGGCCCAGTGTGCACTCCTGGAATTCTCTGTGGGGTGCTCAACTGTGTGAATTAAATGTTTACTTAAAATGATCCAAGAGGGGGATCTGCTGGCAAGTATCTAGGAGATTTGGAGAGGGATGATGAGGAGGAGCAGGGCAGGTTGTGTTGCACATACCCCGTAGTGTTGACCTTCACCATTTTCTAGTGGTGGAGCTGAAATAAAGATTGTGTAAGAAGGATATTCAGCAGCTGGTGGGACAGCAGCTGCTGCCTCTGAGAGTGCAGGTAATGCCCAGCTTTTCTTCCTTCCCAGGTCAGAAATGCAACAGTGGAGTGAGGAAATGGGGTTCCTGATTAATTGGAAAACCTTGAAAACAAAATTCAAACTGCTTTACCATCACTGCTGAGAGCATTTGGTTGTGTTGCTTGTTCTGGTTTTCTCAGAATTGCTACCCCAGTGAGTCCCTGTCTGGTACCAGACAGTCCACAAGGGGCAAGAAGTCTTTGCCAGCAAAGAAACATTTAGACCAAACCTCTGAATAAAATAATCTCTGATTGTATTAGTGTGGGGGGTTTTTTTCACTGTTCCCCTCCAAGGTCTGGCTCTTAACCCCACAGAATAATCACTCTGCTTTTGAAGCTCTTGTGGAGGTGAGAGCAGGGAGGTGAAGATGGGAAGTGGCAGCTGTGAAGATGCAGGGTCTTATTTCAGAGAGCCATGCCCACCCAAGTCTACCCTGGTGATGCTATTGTAGCTTTGGCAGTGATCTTTCTGAATTTAAATCCTTGAGTGGCTGAAGGCATGACGGGTATTGCTATGTTGGCATCTCAGAGAAGAAAATACGACAGTGAGGGGATTAAGGGGGTGGCTTAGAGAAGAGGAACTGCTGAATGAATGTGTAACAAGGGACCCCCATGTGACCAGAGTTCAATGTTCAGGGTGCTGTGCAGCACTTGTTAATCAGGTACTCTCCAGGCACAGTTCATTGTGGCTGGAGGGAGGTCCTGCTGGCTGGAGCGAGGCTGGGTTCTGCCTTGCTGCTGGCTGGTGAGAAGAGTGGCTGCATCCCTGGTCACACACTTTGGAGCTTTTCCTTAGGCTGTCAGGTCACACTGATTTATGTCCCTGCTGTGCCTTTTTCAGAGGTTCTGTCTGAGGTCGGTGTGCCTGGGTGGGAAGACTGGTGAGAAGTGTAGAGACAGTGCCTAAGCTGGTGGTTGTATTTTTGATTGTACTTTGAACAAGAGCATCTTTGAGCTGCCTCCTGCTGGTTCTGGACAGCAGCAGCCTGGAAATGGCTCTGGTACTGCAGAGACATCCTTCACCCCCAGGGCAGCCGAGGGCTCCTGATCCTGCAGTCGGGTAGAGGGAGCAGCAGCAGTGGCAGCTGCTCCAGGGCGTTTGTTGCCTGGCCTCCTGGCTTCTGCCCCTGATCTGCTGGAGCACAGAGCCCGTGTAAACAGCATTCTGTGGCTGCTCTCCAGGCCAGGAAGGGTCAGTCCAGTCTTTGTGGGTCAGGGCTCCTGAAACTCTCCTGAAACGCTCCACAACAAGTCCTGTGAAAAGGGGAGCTTGTACAGATTTCCAGCCCCACTTAATCTTTTGCAGTTAATCAAATGGGGATTTTGATCATGTTTACCTAAAATTATTTTCACCAGAGTTCTGTAGCAAACTGAATTTTATTTTAAATTCTGTCAACTATTGAAATAAAATATCAAGCCTTTGCTAATAAGCATTAATAGTCATTGTTGCATCTGAATACAAAAGTGAATCCATTTTAGTTCTGTGTTTATTTGACGGTACATGGCCAAGCTCTCTGAATCTCTTAGATTGCTTTTATGACACTTTAACGCACGTTCAAGTTGAAGTGAAAACCTTTTGTAGCAGTTGTCAGTGAAATATTAAACAGTAGGAAGGGGATGACCCTTAAAATGTTCTTTTAGCACATTTTCACACAAGAATTAAAGCAGCAACTAGGTAATAAACCTCAAAGGGGAGAGAAAAATGTTACCATTTCTAACAACAGCTGGATAGTTTCTGTTGCATATGAGGAACCCATTGTTGGTATCTTTGGGGTGTGCAGCACTTCAAGCATTTCCATGTTATTGCCAAGGATGGGCTGCTTTCCACAGCCAGATGCTTTATTTCTTTATTTTGGTCAAATCTCACCTTCAGTAGAGAAAATAAAATTTGGAGAAGAGACATAATGAAATACTTAAGTAAGGTATAGTCATGTGGATTGGTTGGATAACCCATTTAAAAAAGAGATTGTATCAGACATTGGAAAATTGTGTGTGGTTGTTGTTTTGATTAATTGTTGTTTCTCAGTGTCCCTGGCCGTTCCTCAAGGGAGCAGATAGTTCCTGCTCTGGGAATAGATGCTGGGGCTCAGATCTGCCAGACTTGCTTTTTTCACAATAGATCAGATGGGATTCACAGGTGGCTCCAATCTGGCAGCTGACTTAACTCACATCTCCTCTGCTCACAGAAATTTTTGGTCACTCACTGCCTTGTCACAACTGTGCCTGCAGATACTGAGGTTAGGACATGGCACTGTGGGTTGTGCAAATGATTCTTGTGTGTTGCTTAGGAATATACAGCTTCTGTAAGACACTCAAAATGCCTGTGAACATACTTAGCTACTTTTTAGAAACCTGAAAGAGTGGCTAACCAACACTCATCTCCCAAATGTCAGAGTACATGGAGGGAAAAGTTTCCTCCCTTGCACTATTTCTGACTGGGCATCACATTTGCCTGTGACCTGTGCACACATCCTACAGTCTGACCTTTTCTTTGGTTTCAAATAGACTTTCCAAACTCCTCAGCTGCTCCCTCGCAGCAGTTTTTGCTGCATGTTTGCTGAGAACATGCTGGGGAAACTAAGTGCCCACATCTAATTTATGCTATCAGGAAGACTACCCAGCTGCCCTGTATTCCCCTCACTTTACTCACAGGAAGGCTCTCCCTGGCTCCAGGAAGTGGAAGGAATTGGTGGTTTTAAACACTTGCTCCTCCCTCCGTGGTTTTAGCAGAGTGCTGATCTCCCACTGCTTTACAGCTCTCTGGTGGCTGTTGGGCACCTCTGCTCTGTGCCATGCAGAAATACCAAGAGTCTTGCTCCTGGATGCCTCATCTCCCTGGGTGAGTGAGGGAGGCTTCTGACCCAGGTTCAGCTGACTTGCTGCTGGCCTGTGACCAGGACACAGAAGCCATTACTTCAGACCCCAGAGAAACTCTGCTCTCTGCTCCACAGAGAAATCTAATCTCAGCTGCAAGATGGAGACTAACCAGTGCTAAAAACAACTCCACAGTCAGGGCAGGGTTGTGGGATTTGCTTCTGTTCCCCAGGCCTACGCTGGGTGACATTCCTGGGAGTGTTTGCACCAAATATGCATCCCAGAGTGTCACTGTGATTACTGTCCTGCTGCTTAGCCCAACCTGGGCTCCTGAGGGAGGCTGTGCAGGCAGGCAGCAAAACCCACAGCTGGTCAAACAGCAGTGTTCCATTCCCCTTGGCATTTCTGGCTACTGAGCAGGCTTTGAACGAGCTACCACAGGCGTTACTGAGGAGACACAGAGATGGATGAATCTGCTGCGACAGCCCTAATGTTGGAGTGGGAGTGCGCACACAGCGTGTTGTCAGCAAGCGTGTCTCAAGGTCACTCGTGCCTTCAAAGCAAGTGGACTGGCTTTGTGGTTCAGATGCGATGCATGCAGCTGCAGGGCTCCAGCTGATGGCTCCATAGCTCTTGATTCAAGTACAAGTTTCACATAACAGTGCTGTCGGCAGCTTCTGGAAGCCCAGTGCCTCCAAGCAGACCCTGCTTTCACGTGAGAAATCTGTTCAGCTCTGCTCAGTGCAGGCATTAGACGTGGTGTGCTGCAGGTACAGCTGCTGGTGTCTTCCTCTCGTCAGCAGCATGAAACCCATGTGCTTATTAACATGCCAGATGGAATCTTCGGTAGGAGGCTCCTGCTAAACCACTCCTTACCCATAACTTAAAGCCACCTCTTTCAGGAGCTCTGGAGTGTTCATCCCAAGCACTAATTCAACAATAGGTTTCCTTCTTCTGAAACTGACAGCACTTCACACCCTGCCTTGACTTCCAAATACTTAAGGTCCAGACACCTTAGTGTAACAATTCCTGGCTCCTCTCTCTTTCCTGGGTTTTGTTTGCAAAGATTTTTCTGGGTAGCTTTTGAGCATTTCTGTTCTGACCTGTGTCTGGCTTCAAAGTTGTTTCCCTTACTTGGCAACACAGGATTGCCTTTAATATGTCAGAAGCTCCTATGATACATTAACACGACTTGCCTCCTGCTTGCTGAAATATTTAAAAGCTGCTGAATTGTTACTGTTCAGAATGTGGCTTACTGGCATTAATGAAATACAAAGCTTATGGTGCCAATTAGTCATCTCTCATTTACTCAGAATTCTCTCCATCCTTATATAAAACACACACTAGTCACAAACTTCAAACCAAAAACTATCCCCTACCACCCACACTCTGCAGCACCAAGTGTAGCAAAGTGCTGGCTGGGGTTTCCTTGTAGCTGCTCCAGTGCATGTGTAAGCAAAGAAGGTCTAAACTGGTGGACGTGTTTGCAGTGATTTGTCAGTGCCAGGGGAGGCTGAACAGAGCTGAAGCTGGGCTCGCATTGTTTGGACACACTTTGACTTCAGCACCAAGATTTCATCCAGCATGGCCATGAAATTCTGAAAATCCTAGCAAGGAAGGCACAAGGAAACAGGAGGGAACAGTATCAGCATGTTGAAAAAATCAGTGTATTTTTTACACTGCAGCAGAACGTAAAAGCATTCTGCAGACTAGTAGATTAAATCAGCATTTCCTTATTAAAGTCACAGCCCTCACAGACAAAGGTCAGTGCCTCTAAATACCAAGGTTCACTGACTCTGTAGTTTTATCTGTTGGTGAAATTACAGCTCATGTAGTGGCTTAAAAATAAAAATAAAGCAGCTGCTGTCGCTCTTCTACTCTGGTTAGCTTTTCAAAGGTTTGGTACTGGGACTGGTCACCCAGTTTTACCATGTACCAAACTCTGTTCCTGACACCTCTCATGCTGGATTTATCAATTATGAAAATAAATGGTGAGTTAGGCCACTATGGATCAGACATTATAGCCCAATCTTGAGAGATGCAAGAGATTTATTTCCCATCAGGTCATGGGGCCATGGCTGCAGGTCTGCCCTGAGCAATACCAGCACCGTATCCAGCCTCAGCCCAGGGAACTCTACCTTTCATAGCCACATGGATAAAAACCAGTATGGAACTGGGATTAAAACTGGAGTTTTTAAGTAGGGCTGTAATAGTAAGGGAGCACTTGGACATGCTCTGCTTTCCAGCTGAGAGTATTTTGGTGCCTTTGTTCACAGGTCTGTGCCTGAGAAGCTGGGAGGTGTCAGCATCCCCAGGGCTGGGAAATTCAGCTGCTGTGTATGAAAATCAATCATGAAAAAGCTTATTTGGCGGTACTCCAGCTGTATCTCCTGCACTGTATCTCTGTCCTGCAGGGAAATCAGGACAGCTATGAAGACTACCCCAGCTGCTGTGGCATATTTTTCTTAAGCACTTTAAATATTGCTTTGTTCAGTGTGTGTCTGGTCTTGGCAGGAGTTTCTCCTGCAGCCAAAGTTTCATGGCTGGAGAAGTTGAAACCATCTGCAAATGGAAGGAGAGAAGCTGATGCATGAAGCCCAAGCACATTTCATTACCCAAAAAAGGTCATGCTGTGAAATAAAACTACAGGGTATGTTATTCACATACTGCTGGGAGGCCTGGCAAGCTTGTAAAAATTCTGCTAGCCAGAAAATAAATGCGTGCTCCAAGGGGCAAATAAATGCAGGGAGAGTGCTGGTGTCCAGTGACTAACAGACTTAACAAGAACAATCTCAGAAGATTAAAAAAATTTAAGAAGATGAAAGATAGCTTTGTTTCACTGCATTGTCTGCCACAAAACGAATACAGTTTGTCTCCTGTGCTGCTTTGTGAACTGTATGTTATCTGTAAAGCAGCATATGCAGCTTGAAATCACAGTGAATAAGCCACATGGTGCCCTCACTCCAAAGTCCCTGAGGGAAGAGTCCCTGTACTTCAGATGTGCATTCTGATAGTAATTGAAATGGTTTGATAACGCAATGCAGCAATGGAGCTTGGCTTTACTGAGAAGGTGAGGGAACTGGGAAGGCAGGAGTTCTCACTGGAAAATGTTCATAGTCTGGATTTTCACATAGGTGTGACAGGCATCTGTTGGGATACAGGAGAAACAGAGAACTGGGATTGCCTAGCTATCAGTGGGGCCATGAAGGTGCCAGTTTTTAGGTCTAGGGTACACCACTGTCATCTGAGGCAAAGACAAGCCAAGAAACACTTGAGTAACCAAAGCCAAGAGCGTGTGAGGCACAAGCCACAGTGGTCAGAACACTGGACAAGCAAGGCCCACGTTGCTGGCACACCTGCAGTGTGATAAGCAGAGAGGGTCCCAGAGGGAAGAGCCAAATCCCACCAGTGTCCTGCCCTAGGGGTGTGCTCTGTTCTGTGGTATTGGCTTACTTGTCCCAGCCTGCAAGAACTAAAGCATCACAGGGACAGATGGCCTGTCTGGTGATACCAGTTAAGGGAAGGCTCTCTTATTAGAGACAAGGGCTTCAGGGTTGGCCCATCCATCTCCTGCTCCCCAAGGGCCTGTCAGAGTGAAGACTGGCAAACACAGCAGGCACTGAAAATGAGAGGCCTTTCCCAGGACTAAGATAGGCCTTGGAGAAGGGCTTGAACTGCCAAGGAACATATCATCATCAATTCCAGTTAATAATCTCTAAGATTAATTTGTGCAGGCCCAACAGGCACCAAAACCATCATTTGAAACACTTACCATTGCTGACATCTGATTTATCAAGCACTCCTCTTTGAAGCACAGGTGTGCCAGTTCATCCAGCTGCTGCTGATGAGCACGAATTACAGTCTTTCTGATTAACAAAAAACAGACACTGGTTACATAGGTTGTAGTGTAATCACTGCTTGTAATCACAGCTGGCCTCAATAAACCTTCAAGAAAGAGGAATATCCCAGAGGAAGCCTTGCTGTCCTGTGTCCCTGGCACTCAGGAAGGGCACACCAGTGCTCCGTCAAGTGCAGTGGACTGCACTGGTGCAGGATGAACTGAAGGGTGACTGAGGGCTGCTCACAGAGGAGTGACCAGAGCCCTTCCTTAGCACAGGCAGCACACAACTGCTTTTCACTGTAGGAGAATCAAGGAGAACAACAATCGTCTAATTAATAGGTGAAATGGTTTATGGCCATGAGTCTGTAAGTAATTCCAGTGAGAAACAGGCTGAGCAGGAAGGCAGTGCTGCTGCTGATTCCTCTGAGCAAGTTTCACTGACCAACAATGTATTTTCAGTCAAGGGAATGCAGTCCAGTCCCTGGGAGCTGACAATGGCACCTCAGAGTACTCAGAAGCTTTATATCTACATCTTCAGTGACTGCTCAGCTGCTCTAGCAGCCTTTCATTAATGGAACAGCTATAACCTGATTCTTGATGGAAGATTTTGATATATTTTAGGTACTTTAAAGCTTATAGTAAGCCAATTAATTACTGAGAACTGCAGTTTGTATTATAATATTTATTCCTCTAGCATTATCCTAGAATCTCTAATATAATAATTGGCTTCCTGTGAGATTTTAAAATATCACTAAATAAAAGCAACCATATATTTTTAAGATAATTACTATAAATTATGATTAATCTTATAATTATTTAATAGAACGATTAACCACTGGTTTTTGAAGTACGAATGACATGCAAAAAAAGGAAATGTATCACACATCCAGATTTTCTAAGCTTCACTACAAAGTTCATGATGAACAAGACTTACTGTGCCTTTTCTAGGGCTTCCCCCTGCCATTTCCCCATCTCTGATGCAGCACTTGGAGAACTGCCGCTGGACACGTGTGAGGGGCACTTTGCATTTGCTACTGGCTTATTATTATCTTTGGTTGCAAATCCTGCATCTGCAGCAAAAGTCTCTTGTGTAAAAATGCTCTGCTTTGACTTGTTTTTTAGCAACACTGTCTCCTCATTGCCGAACTTGGCAGGGTCTTCAAAATGGGTGAGGTCCTCATTCCTCAGACCTGGCTTGGGCTGCAGCAGCCAGCAGCTCTCCTGAGAGGGGGACTGGGATGCATAGCTCTTTTCAGCATTTATTTCCTCACCACGGGACCCTTGACTTGAGTTAGACTTCTCTGAATTACCAGCATTGTTATGCTGATTAACATCAGCACCACACCGTCTGCCTCCCGAGTGATCTTTGAAGGGAGAGTCACTGCAAAGCCCCCCACCCTCTCTCTCTGGCCTGGGGATGGCGGATCCAGCTGTGGATCCAGCTGTGGATCCAGCTGTGGATCCAGCCGTGGATGTTTCTGTCGGGTCATGTCCAACAAACAAACTGCGCCGGACTCCCTGCTTGGATAAAACTGATCCCAGGTGGCAGCAGCACGGCTTCACACGGCCACAGGTGGGTGGGAGCTTCTTGTTAGTGGCTTGAGAGGAGCCCAGCATGGCACAGAGGCTTCCCCCGTGGCCAAGCTGCTCCACCAGCTCCAGCGTGCTGTTGGTCAGAGATCTGCTCCTGGTGCACTGCCAGCCCTCATCCTCAAACCTGCTCTGGGCATCACTGTCCAGCACCTGCTTCTTGCTGTGGGGCTTCTCTTGGTTGGAGGATGCTTTCTCTGTTTCAGTTGTGTCCTCACCATCAAGAGGTGACACCAGGAGTGGGGTCGTGAGCTCGGAGGTGAATTCTGAGGAACAGCTGGAAGAAACTGGGACGCCACTAGAAGAGTGGCTGACTCCGTTTTTTTGAGCTTTCCATTTCACACCTCCTCCTGTAAGGCCAGCCTTTTTAGCCAAAGTGGATTCTTCCTTCTCCTCAAGCTGGAGATCAAACTCTTTGCACTCTGGAGTTCCTGATTTCAGTACAGGAGATACATATGGGGTTGAATCATCCTTTTCTGGAGTTAAGGTGGCTTCACTGGAGTAAACAACACGTCTTTGTTTGGACTTGTACTCTTTGTGATCAGCTAGGAAGTCCTTGCCATTTCTCCAATTGCAAGCAGGATCTTCCTGCAGGCAGTAAGGTTTTTCTGCAGTATTGCTTGGAGGGAATTCAACAGCTAAGTCATAGCTCCAGTCTGCAGGATTTTTGCTGCAGTCTGCATTTTTAATGGATTCCTCAGCCTCTGAGCTACCCTCACTACAATCCCAGCTGTCATCTAATCCATGATCTTCCATGGGTACTGCATATTCAAAAAA
Organism: Hypocryptadius cinnamomeus; assembly: GCA_013400635.1. Taxonomy (NCBI): domain Eukaryota; kingdom Metazoa; phylum Chordata; class Aves; order Passeriformes; family Zosteropidae; genus Hypocryptadius; species Hypocryptadius cinnamomeus. The sequence goes on along the minus strand of VYZP01064009.1, from coordinate 10,146 downwards.
TAAATCCTGCCTCTTTTGGCCTTTTTGCTCTTCTTCGGTTCCTTGCTCTCTTTCATGAAGGAAAAATGAATGTTGACTGGATTTGTTGCTATCTCCTCTTTTCACACTCTTTTGACTACAGACAGGTGAGAAAGAATCTTCACTGAAATCACTGTCATCCAGATCTTCCAGCTGTACGCACTCTTTGCTCTGCCCTTCAGTTGGAGTAAGGCTCAGCTCCTGCTTCACTTGAATCTCCTCGGGCTTGTACTGCATTAAAAACCTCTCAAGGGGTTGATAGTTCAATTTTTGCTTTAGAATAGGGGGTTGCTGAAACTGCTGGTGATAAAGACGTAAATGCTCTTCCCTTTCCTTCTGATATGGAGGCAGATATGTCCACGGTTCAACAGACTGTTTAGCAAAAGTATTTCCCCATTCCTGTTCGCTGTTGGAGGGCAGATTGCCATCTCCAAAGGAATTATCTTCACTAGGAACAAGTTGTTTCTGAAGAGGTTGCACTGTCTGGACTTTCAGGCACTGGACAGGCATTCTGTTTTGCATATACTTGTCTTGCTGGCCACTCTCTTCTGTTTCTGCTGTGGCAATGAAATTCTCCACTGAGGAGCTCTCTTCTGAGAGGGGGGATAGATAATTTTTCTTCAGGGGATGTGTTATTTGTAGGACTCCCTTAACTGGGGTGGTGTGGTGGAAGCAGGGAGTGCTGGTATCTCCTGTGTAGGCATCTCCTTTGCCAGTTCCCTTAGGGGTAGAGGTAAGAGGGACACCAGGTGGCTGGAGTGTTGCAGGATATGCCTTTGGTTTTGTAGCACTTGAGGGATGTTGTAGGCCTAGCTTCACTTTCTTTGGAGAGCTCTTTTCCCCAGGTGGCAAAAAGGGAGTGCCTTGGGTATGCTTTGGAGATACATTTCCAGCTTTGCGACGCCTTTTTGTGACAGGGGTAGGATATCTTGTCCCTTTCTTCAGCTCCTTGACCCTGTAAAAAAGAGGCTGGATTTAGAAGATGTCATGCTTTCAGATAAATAACAGCATCTTCAGAAAAAATTAATGCTTTCACATACTAAGACTAAATCTTGAATTCAACATCATGGTTTGTTTTCTGTCTGTGATCTTCACAGGTATCAAAACCCTTCTGCTAAAATGCCTGGACTTTTGGAAAAATCGATAGCAGTCTTTTTAAGCTCTTCCTTGAGCAGTGCATAACGGGTCATGTGAGTGGAAATGGCCTCAGTTTCAGTGCAAGTGCATTTCCACACATCATAATGCAGCAGAACCAGCTGGTATTCTCCACAGCACATCACAGCGTCCCACAAGGCTCAAAGCAGGACTTTTGAAGTAGTTGCAGGGGGGCTCCTTAGCTCAGGTGATGTGCACAGGGCTGCACTGCTCCTGGATCAGACTCAGCAGAACAGCTGTGCAGAGCTGCTTAACTGGTATCACCCTTTCCCCTACCACCCTGACCCTCAGCTGCTCCCTCTGCTCCTCTTGCCCCTCAAGTTGTCTCTTGTCCTTTTAAGACCAGCATTGCACAGCTTGTAATTTACTTCCTGCTCTGTAGGAGGGAGGATGAAGGCCTTGCACACATTCTAAGTAGAATCAAAATACAAAACTAAATCAAAACTTTTGATTGCTAAGGTCAGTAATCCTGCAGTTACAGGGCAGACAGTGAAATTTTCATCACTGAAAGCAGCCATCAGAAAGTACTTACAAGACCCAAAAAAATTTAAGACAAAATATAAGAGTTGAAATAATAATGATTTTATTAGCTTTGTAAAGATTGTTTCTTGCCTAAATCAACATTTTCAATTCAACTATAATAAAAAGTAATGGCAATCATCATGCATTATTTTTTACTTTGTGATTTTCACCCTGGCAAGAACTGAGTTTCACCTCCTACCTGTCAGCATATCGCAGAGTGTTCAGGGTGTGCTCTGCAGCTAGGTGGCTCGGTGAAACATTGGCTATCATACATGTCTTGGAATTGCCAATGAAAGAGTCTTTTAGCACCTAGGGTTTGAAGGAAAAAGAAATTGGGTTCTTAGCAGTTATGTCTATTGCACATCCTGTAAATTAGCAACATCTACAGAAGAAATTCAACATGAGGTAGTGGCTTTTCAATTTTTTTGATAAATGTAGTCTTCTTGTCTCAGTTTTTCTCGCCTTTATTTGTTTATAGTTTAAAATGAATACAAATATTAATTAGGGCTCTAAACAAGCCCTTGTTCCAGATGCCTCAAGGGTGCCAATATGGTTTGAGAATAAAGCAGCTGTAACAGCTGAAGTCAAGAAATATTGATGAAAGTTCCCAGGACAATAACTGAATAGAAGATGCAAGATTGTCTTCAGACTGTGGGGAGATGGATGGTAACTCTGTATGAGTCTGGACGGTGGTGTTTGGGGTTTTGTTTGGTTTCAGCTCTTGGCTTTTTTCTTTTTTTCCCATACCAGTCCACATTGTTGGCTGGAGGAAATTGGCAGCTGGCTGTAATTCTGTGATTACCCTTAAAATTAAAATTTACGAAAGCTATGCATTTCCTCTCTTCCTCAAGAGAGGAAGCAGTTACTGAACTATGCCATCTATTTATTTAGATATTTGATTTTTTGCTTAATTTTGTCCTCATCAGGGAAACCTCTCCTCTTGCCCTTCTGCTCATTTTACCTGAGTTAACTTGCTTTGCCGGAAAGGAGTATGCGCATGTTCCTGATCCAACGCTCGAATGCATTCCTTTAACTACCAAAAGAAAGAAAAAACAGAAGGGGAAAATAGATCAGTCTTGCACTGGCAAGGATGAACAGCATCAAACCAAGCCTACCCAGGTCCTGTGTCACTTTGACTCCTACTATGTGTTGTTCCTTTGCAAGGTCAATTTGTGCCCTGCCTGATGGCTCTGTGGGCAGCACCAGATGCAAGGAGCAAGCACACACATTTAGCACACATGGAGCTCCACAGTGCTGCTGCCTGCACTACATCTAGCTAGTCTGAAGCTGTACTGGGTGTAACCTAGATCATGCTGCAGCTTGCAGGGCAGGTGTACCCAAAGGACAGAGCTTTTCGAGCTACCTCTCTAATTTTCTTTCTTCTCGAGATAGCAGATTACAATATTGTCATGGTGATACTGCCATCAAGCATTTACAGCCTTTCTACATTCCACAAACTCCCACTGAAAATGACACTTATTCTCACTTTCACAGCATTTTATCAAAAACTGCACCTGTAACAAGTAAGAGATCAAACTATTGTAATTCTTTAGTCTGGCTCTCATAGTTGCAGTGTCTGAAAGTCTTCCACTTGAAAATCACATGAATATTCAAACCAGCAGCAGACTTCAGATCTCATGGATTAAAAAGTCTGAAGAGAGTATTATGATCATTGAGGCCAGAGCTAGGTTTTAGAGGCTGCAGGTTACGAAGATTTACCCAAAGCTGCTTTTTATATTTAATTCAGTCACTACTTGTAGACTGTCCAGGTATCCTAGTTTCACACAATACCAAAAATGTACAGACTCTGATTTTAGAGTTTCTTTTAAAAGAATTTCATGGGCTTAGGATTCTTGGGAATCACAGATTTGTTTGGGCTGGAGCCGACCTTCAAGATCAGACTTCTTTCCATAGAGGTACCAACTCCCCATGACACTCAGTTATTCACCAGCAAGTACTCAAGAAAGCATGAAGTACAGAAGCACATTCACTTCACAGGCTACCTCCCCAGCACAAATACTAATATTCCAGTGCAGGAAGAGCCTCTGTGCAAAAGAGTATCTACATTCCCAAAGCAGAGCAAGCCATCTCCTATTTATAACACACTAAGAGGTACAGTTGTGTGCAGACTTCTGCACTGCTGGCTCATACACTGGAACCTGTATCACCTTCAGCCTCGCTTAGAGAAGCCCCCTGTCACCACTGAGCTCTGCTTGTTTGCATTACAGGAGGTGCAAACCTTTCTGCAGCATTTACACTTACAGGCACTTCTGCTTTATCTTAGATGGCATTTTTCTGCTCCTTTCTCCCTCTTTGCCTGACTAAGGACACTTACAAAGACAGTTTGCCTCAGGAGTGCATTTCTTCCTGTTCCTTTCTCCCCACACATAAATTGACAGTTTTTATGCTCTTAAGCCCTTTATTCCTGATTTGAAAGAGAAGCCTAAGTGGTAAAAATAACTGGCAGGAACAGATGTGCTTTTATGAAACAAACATGGCAATTCCAAGCCAGAATTCTTTAGAAGGGACGAAACCTTCTTTATTAAATATGGGACATTTATACTACACCTAACATTGTCCATGGTATGTTTACCTGTCTGGCAGTAAGAATGGATTAAAAATACTTAATTTTTATAAGGATATCTCTTCCTTCTTAAATTGTTTTTCAGTCATGAGCAAATTAAACTGAACACACTTAGTACCTTGGTTATTTTTTCCTCTCCATACATACATTATTCTGTGGTTCATTTTTATCCTAAATCACATGCTAGTAATTAAATACAAAACCTTCCCCAGACATAACAGTAGCTTACTGCCAAAAGACTTTGGTTTATTTCTGCTCCTTCCATTTTTGTTTGTCGATCCGATTCTTTGGCATCAGCTGCTCTTTCACTGCCAGCCAAGTCAATGAATGATATCCTAGAAAAAACAAAGTTGCATTTATCTTAGGGGCTTTTTTTCTCCTCTTCTTTTTTTCTTTATTAAACCAGCAAGCTGCAACACATGGCATCAGAAGTGATTAGAAATAATTACTTTTGAACAACAAGAACCATCCACTGGAAATATCTGAGATACCAAAATAAGCATAGGAGCAGGAACTGTGTCAGAGCATCTTAACATTAAATAATAGAAAGTGTAGTTACATGAGATGACAGTGCTCCAGAGTTTAATGGATAAGCTGTGTAAAGTACAACACATTCATCTCTCCAGATAATCACCGTGTTTGTAGTTTCCTACGAACAGGGCTAAAAGAAATTGTAAGTGCTTTGATTTCTCCTTCCAGGTAAAACAGACAACTGCCATGTCAAATGGGAATTTAGGACAATAGGAACAGAAATTTCCAGTGTAGCAAGTAATACAGAGTTTTCAGCGATCCCTGTTGTTTCTTTCCACAGAACTCCATTACTCCCTTTCACACTCCCTAGCTCTGGGTGCCAGCTGCTGTACTAACTGTTGCACTGTATCTTTGTCTTTGTCCTTCCTCTTTTTCCACAACAGCCCTGACTTCTTCTATCAGCACATCTTGGCACCCTTCCCTCAGTTTAGCTCCACCTCCCTTTCAGACACACAAACTCCCCCCAGTTCAAATGCCACACCTACATAAACCTCTATACTTTTATTTCTAAGCCTGCCTGTTCTGTCTTTTCCGCTCTTCAGTGTTTGTGGCTCTCCCATTTTGCCTTGTGCTCCAAATTAGATCCTGGGAAAGAAGACAGTGTGGTAGCTAATGGAAGGAGGTGCTAGCAGTATTCTGTGATACTTGGCAGTAATGCAGATGCACAGATGTTCTTCCTCAGACCTATTTCTTGAGGTTGTTTACTTTGGAGAAAAGGTACAATTTGTTTTTGAATACATAAAGTGGATGCCACAAAAGTAAACTGCTCTTTCTGTCTGCTGCAGATAGCATCAGAGTCACACACTCAAAATATCATGGAGGTTTATGTGAGGTACTCTGATTCTTCTGGCCAAAGGCAAACATCTGTCATGGAATTATCTCCACCTGGGCTGGTCATCCCACATGCCCTTTGTAGTCAATTACAGGACAGAAATGCTTTGAGGGGCAAATCCACCTGACCTAATTTACTTCAGGGATCCCAGAAGTGGCAATTTCATTCTACTGACTTCAAAAGTGGTGAGTTCACACGTGGATATGTCCATTGCAGGCGTCTACCTTTAGCCAAATTAAACACTGAAGATGAGGGTATGGATTTGATTGTCAAACTCCTGCACTGGAAATTTGTATGATAAATTTTGACAAAGCTCTCACAGATGTGCCTAAAACATTCTCCTTGGAAACAGAGAAAGGACTGTGGAACTTTTCAAAGTCCCTTTTAGCCCTGTCTTCTAATTTAACTCACACTTGTGCACTAACATCTCCTCTTTGTCTCTTGGATGTCCATGGGCTTGACAACAGCACTGAGCACTTCTGCTGATGGTCTTACCTTCCAAATGCCCTGTTGTTTGTGTCTTTAATTTGAATTTGGATGATTGCATGAGACCGAGAGGAATCTGAGTTGACTGCAGTAACTCCTGTGCTACGTTCTTTTCCCCCCTTCAAAATCACCTGCAAAATAAGGGGGACAAAATCCAAATGAATTGTAAATAAAACCACAATCTCTCAGAAAGAGATATTATCCTCCTGAGGTGAGGAAACATTGTGAGGAAAGGTTTGGCGCAAGTCAGTAGAGGTAGACTGGATCCCTTCCAATATTTCTTTCAGAGCTTTGTGCATAGACTTGGTTGTAGTGACACTACAGAGCCTAAAGAGCACACTGCAAGTAACAGTCACACATTCACTTATATTTGCAAACTATCCAAATTATAAAATTAAATTCTTTCTTATATTTCTGGCATACTTTTGTAGTACTATAGACATAATCTAAGAGACTTATGAGATTGACCATTTTGTGTTCTTTTAAAATTTTGCTTTCTCTCATAGTAGATGAGTACAGTTATCCAGAAAGTCACGCAAAAAGTTATGAACTGCCAAAACCTTTCGAAATTTCCAAAACTAAAAAAAAAATATTATGCCAGAGTAAGGAACAAAGTTAAAAGATTAATTATACTCAATACAACATTAAAATAAGAAAACAAGGAAGGAAGGTAAGACAGAAGGATAAAGGCTCCTTCAAGATACAAATCTGGATAATTCTTTTTTGAAAACTTTAAAGGACCATTGCAGAAAGTCTAACATTGACTGCAGCAGGGCATTCATAGAAAAGCTATTAATTTTGCTTCTGGCTGCAAGAACAAATCAAAATATTGCCTAGCAAAATCAATACATCCTCAGTTGATAGATGTGGATTATTCATGCTTTTCAGTGGCCAGTTCTCAATGAGCAACATAACCACCCACTGCAGCTTCTGCTTCTTCTAAGTGAAGATAATTTCTGAATCAAAGCCAACATCAATGAGTAGTGACTAACCATGGATGCATTCAAAGCTCTTTCCACATATCTGTTGCAGAATACTCAGAAGTTCTGAGTCAAGCCAGTGATATTTCTGTGTTCAAAAGGGCCTGTGAACAATGTATTTTTTCCCCCAGGATATCTGTAAGAATTAAGTAATTTAATAGCTCTTCTGTGTGTGGAATGTGATAATACCAAGGAATTGCAAATCAACCGTATAGTAAATTTCACTTTAACTAGCAGAAGCATCACCAGCTTGTCCTGAAGCTCAGAGTTAATGGGAAGATTAACAACTAAATTAAGTGCAATATCAGTGGACAAAACTATGACAATTTCAATGAGCCAGTTACAGTGTTAGGCACTTGTAATTGACACTTTCTTACCAAAAAAAAGAATTAAACTATGCAAAGTCAGGCTAAATAGAAAGCAGATTTAATCAGCTTGCTTGTTGCTGGACTATATAGAAAATTTGCCAGTGTCCATTTAGGGTTCAGCCAGGCAGGGAAGAAAACTGAAGCCTTGTTCTTGATGAATGTTATCTACTGTTTAAAGATCTTAATTTCATTTGGCTGTTATTATACACACATGTAAGCAACATTTTAATCCTAATTCAGACAAAATATCTCAATCTTAAGTATTTTCTAATCTCTGTTTCTAATAATTTTCGAATTTATATATTCTGTGCAAAAACCACTTATCTTTTATATACAAAAATCTGCGTTCATAGACCCACAAGATACCACACTGGAAGAAAATACATATCCAGCTTTCAAGGTCCCTCACTGGGACACTATTTAACTTCTGGAATCCTTCCCCGTGGGATGGCAGCAGAAGCGACAGCTGTGAATCAACTACTTGAATGTGGCTAACACAAGAAACAACTTAATGAATAAAGGCACTTTTAATAGAGCCCCTTGGTGCCCTGCTGGGGTTGCCAATTTCAGGGCCTTAAACAGGAACATAACACTTGTGCTACACAGTAAATCATCTCTGTAAGTGACACACCTCACAAATAAGCAAATTGGGCTGCAGAAGACAAAGAACGAATCTCAAACATTACCTCCAACAGCTGATCTACAGAATCCACCTGAACCTCCCGCAGTCCAACTATCTGAACAACGTGCTTGCCATCTTCTCTTGCATAAAGCCTGACAAGAGAACAGTGCAAAAACAAGACATCTGAAAACTTAGAAAGCAGCAATGAAAAATCACGTCCATGCCGTGACACTGAGAAAAAACAATCAAGGCTACTGACAGGGGAGAGGCCCTGCTGTCATTAATTTATTTTCAGAGCTGAGGAGGTACTTAATTTATAACAAGTACCACTGACATTTCACTGCTAAAGAGACATTACCAGTGCATTTCTGCTAGTTCAAGAATATAATAAAGCAGGGAAGTAAATTACCATGTTCACATTTTAGAGTTTCTGTCTCCCTTTAAACTACATCTCAGGGTCCTCTAAGTCCTCATCAAACTGTAAATTTTTTTCTGTTCATTTTCTAAGGATTTTTGCACAAGATTTTAAAGCAGCTCTTACAGCCTTGGAGTAATACTTCAGCATCACCTCCAGAGGCTTGCTGGGCAGAGTCACTGGGCTGCCAGGTAAAGGTGCCCAAGGAGAAGGTGAGCAGGCTTTGGAGAGTCTCAGGCATGTAGGAGTGATCTCAGGATCACAGGATCCTCAGAGACTGGATTGCTAAGTGCCAAATCCCCACTGGCATAGCAAGAGGGACAGCCAGAGTTAATGTTTGACCAGGGAAAGACAAGGACTCCACAACAGTTGACACATGACAGACTGTCCAAACAAGGTGTGGATGCCCAAAAACGTTCAAGGCCAGGTTGGATGGGGCTCTGAGCAACCTGGTCTAGTGGAAGTTGTCCCTGCCCAGGGCAGCAGGGGTGGAACAAGATGATCTTTAAGTTTTCTTCTCAAAATGTTCTACGATTTTAAGACAGGAACTTCTGGCCACAAGAAGCTTGTCTCTCTACCTATGGATGTCCAGCCATTTTATTACAGAGTAAGCAAGAGCCTGAGCTTGTATCTCAAACCAAAGTCCTTATTTTTCCCCCAAACAACAAACCAGGAGTCCCTATCAATGTCACATTATCTACTGTCAGATCTTGCTATCCTCCCTAAGTATCTCCTGTGAAGAACCTCAATTAAATAAGCAGCATTTGCTATAAATGCTACTATGTTAAATGTAATCACATGAAAATAGTAATTGATTTCCAAACAGTGACCAACTGATTCACAACCACAGGCTTGTAGGAAATAATTTTTTACTTAAATACCTTTTCCTTCCATTTAGCAGGTCATAAAGATGTCCGCAGTAGATCTCATAAAAACTGATCAGAACACCAAGATCTTTTCTGGATGGTGATGCTTCCAGGTGCCTAAAGATGTCCTGGGCAGCCAGTGCATAGAGTCCTGGGTTCCGGTGATTCCCTATCATGGTGTAAGTCTTGCCAGCACCAGTCTGCCCGTATGCAAAGCAAGTTGCATTGCCTCTGTGAAGACAGCATATGTGTTTAGTGCCACATCTGATTCATTCATATCTACTAAATAATATTCTGCAATGCAGGTATCTATCTATAGTGGCCCCTTAGCAAAGAGTTCGGTCTGCTACCCTCTCTGGGAAACTGCAGAATGCTTAACAATGATTTCCAAGTATACCCTATGGAGATCTGATGTGGCACAAGGTGGTGGCTCTCTTCCCTTTCCCTCTTACAAAAAAGACTTTGTGTCTGGCTCAGTACTCCTGGCAGAGGAATGGATAAAAATGTAGAGCTGCAGTAATCACAGTGAACAACTTCTTGCCAGTTTAGATTGCAGACTGGCCTCACCATGGTGTCAGATTAAATGAATGCCAGCAGAAGGGATGGAAAAGTAAGGGGAAAGCTGGGAAAAAAATAGCATAATCTCTTCTGGTGGCATTACTGGACTAGGGGTAATGTGAATAGTGGCTTTAGTAATTATTACACAGCAGGGCCCAAGTCTCATTCTCCTTTCTCACTTTCCTTTTCTCAAGAGCATGATACTCTGT
>VYZP01064008.1:0-11455 GCA_013400635.1 Hypocryptadius cinnamomeus | reverse complement strand
TTTATTTTATTTTAAATTTTATTTTATTTTATTTAATTTATTTATTTTCAGCTAAATAACATCAAAGTCAGTGAGCTGGGCTTTAGATCAGAGTCAGAATCACAGAATATTCAGAGCTGGAAGGGACCCACAAGAATCCAAGAGTCCAACTCTCGTTGAGTGGCCCACATGGGGAACAAACCCACAAGCAAATGGTTTTGTTCTGAATTTTAAGCTGCCCTTGGATCTGATCAATCTCTGTTTTCCTGTCAGAACCCCAGATGCTGAGAATTTTAAACTGTACTCACAAACATTAACCCCCCCAAAACCCACTACATTTAACCTAGAGCCATAAAAAAAGCTTCCAAAGTTAAATAATAAAATTAAGATTATAAGTGTGTAGTTTAATTAAAAGTGTGTAATATCACCTAGTAGAAAACTTAGTTTAAAGTTTTAAAATATAGTAATAGATATAAAATAAAATGAAAGTTTTAAAGCAAAAACGAATCCTTTTTCTTCATCTTCTTCATAAGTTTAAGTCATATTTTGTAATTAAACAAAAAAGTCCACATTACGAGACATAGGTAATTGGTTATTAAGTTAAAAATTAAAATAATTTGTGTCATTTCTTAATTAAATAGTTTTTCCTTAAAAAACCTTATAAAAATAGATACAAAGCCATTTGTAGCTTCTTAGTAAAATACTAAAACTCAGAGCTTGTAAAACTATAATATAGATAAAAAATAATAAACATCTAAATCTGAACACAAAATACCATCTCAAACACTTTCAATCCCAACCCTAACCAAAACAGAAAAAGAAAATAAAAACTCAACATTAGTGGTGCCCCGTGTGAGGGAAAAAAACCCCTAAAATAATATATTTTCAAAATACTATATAATAATATTAAAATTTAAAATAAGATAAAAATAAAGTAATAGATTAAAAATAAAAGTATAAAAATAATAAAAATTAATAATATATAANGGTCCCTGATTCGCGTCCTGTCCCCGCAGGGCAATGCCATCAGGACAGCCAAGTACAACCTGCTGACCTTCCTGCCCCTCAACCTCTACGAGCAGTTCCACCGCATGGCCAACGTCTACTTCGTCTTCGTCATCTTCCTCCAGGTGGGGCGGGCACCAGGGCACCCCGTGGATGTGCCAGGGCTGTGCCCACCGAGGGCTCTCTGCAGCTCAGGGCAGGGAATTTGGGCTGAAAGGTTCCCCAGGAGCTTTTCTGTGCTGTTGGGTGTCTTGCAGGAACTTTCTGAGGGGTTGAACCCGTGTTCAGTGTGGTTAATTTAAATTAAAGCCTCCCAGCAGCAGGAGGACGTGGAGCTGCTGGAGCCAGGCCAGAGATGGGAGCCCCTCTTCTGGTTTTATTTCTCTCCTCCAAATTTTTGATTTTTTTCTTTCAGTTTTCTTCTCTTTCTTCTTCTCCTCTCCCCTCCGTGTCTTAGTTTAACTTCTACTCCTCTGCTCTGGAGCCAGGCTGGGAGAGCTGGGGCTGCTCACCTGGACAAGAGAAGGCTCCAGGGACACCTCAGAGCCCCTTGCAGGGCCTGAAGGGGCTCCAGGAGAGCTGGAGAGGGACTGGGGACAAGGCCTGGAGGGACAGGACACAGGGAATGGCTCCCACTGCCAGAGGGCAGGGCTGGATGGGATCTTGGGCAGGAATTGTTCCCTGTGAGGGTGGGCAGGCCCTGGCACAGGGTGCCCAGAGCAGCTGGGGCTGCCCCTGGATCCCTGGCAGTGCCCAAGGCCAGGCTGGACAGGGCTTGGAGCAGCCTGGGACAGTGGAAGGTGTCCCTGCCATGGCAGGGGTGGCACTGGATGGGCTTTAAGGGCCCTCCCAACCCAAATCTTTGCTTGGTTTTCTAAAATGGGTTTGGTTCACATGGAGCTGAAGATGAGACTGACCACACCAAAACAGAAATTCATCCCTCCAAAGTCAGAGACCCGGGAGCATTTCACACCTCAAAAAGAGGTGAAAACCCAACAAAAGTAGCAGAGAGATTGATGTGGTGATGCTGAGTTGGGTTCCTGCCACCCTTGGGCACTGGCTCAGCAGCCAGGGAGTCGCTCAGTCACCTCAAGTGCCCCAAGGTGGGACAGGAGCTGTGTCAGTGCTGTGCAATCCTCGTTCTCCAGACTTTCCCCGAGATCTCCACGCTGCCCTGGTACACTCTGCTGTTCCCCCTGAGCTGCCTCCTCATCATCCGGGGGCTGCGAGACCTCATCGATGACATTGTGAGTGGGGGGTGGCCCTGGGGACATGGGCAGGGAGGGGCCCTTTGCTGTCAGCTGGGCTGAGGAGCTCAGGGGCTGCTGCCACCCCTCAGTCCTGAGGGATCACCTCCCCCACCACATCCACACGTGGTTTTGATTTCCCTGGGGAAACATGTGACGCCCTGGCTGCTTCCTTTGGGGTCCAAACCCTCATTTCTGTCACCTTTAATACCTTGACCAGGGGCTGGAGTGCCAGGTGGGTCCCCAGAAACACCTGGGGGGAATTCAGCCCCTTTATTCATCAGAACAAACCTTCCCACGGCTCAGAACACAGCTCTGGAGTGAGGAGGGAGGTGGTGGCATCAGGGGGGTTGTTTTTGTGGGACACCACAGCCTGGCATGTGGTCCCCATCCCCTGGGCTCTCTGTCTGTCCTGTGCAGGGCCGTCACCGCAGCGACAGCAGCATCAACAGCAGGCCCTGTGAGATCCTGGCTGGGAGGAGGTGAGGGGCTCGGGGGGCTGTGCCTGTGCTTGCCACACCCAGCTGCACCTGTGCTCCCATTGAGCAGCTGAGGAGGGGTTTGGTGGGACTGTCCCGGGCTCTGCAAGCTCCTGTCACCTCCCAAAACGTGCCACAGGTCCTCCTGTAGGGTTGGTGATGTTCCAGGCATGGGCAGCAGGTTTAAAAATGCCCCAGTTTGCTGAGATGTGCTGGGGGAGGCTTTCCTTGGCCACAGAATTCCTCCAGACCATCAGATCCAGCCCATGGAGCCGTGTCCCTGCCCAGCACTGCTCCAGGGAAAGATGAGCTTCCCCCAGCTGTGCTCAGGGTGCTGAGAGTCCCTGTCACCTGTGGGGACAGGGACACAGATGTGACACACGGCTCCTGTGCCACCCTCGGTGCTCAGCCCTCTGGAAGTGACACAAGAACCTGGAGACCCAAATCCTGCAGGAATTCGGGACAGGCACGGGCTGAAACACCCCCAGCCCCCGGTCCCACTGCTGTGCAGGGACACAAAGCTGTCCCCTGCATCCCCCCGCAGGTTCTGCTGGCAGGAGTGGCGCGACATCTGCGTCGGGGACATCGTGCGGCTGCGCAAGGACAGCGTCGTCCCGGTGAGGGGTGACCAGAGCTGGCTGTGCCCTGGGGACACCGGTGACCAGGGGCTCATCCAGCTGCTCTCCCCCTTTTCTGCTCCTCAAGGCTGACCTGCTCCTGCTGCGCAGCTCCGAGCCCAGCAGCCTGTGCTACGTGGAGACCGCTGACATTGATGGGTGAGGACAGGACAGGGACAGGGACAGGGAAAGGGACAGGAACAGGGACAGGGACAGGGAACCCTCTGGCTGAGGGGGTGATGCCTTAAGGAGCTGGAACAGAGGCTAGACAGAGTTCAGAGGAATAAAGTGGATTTATTGCAGTGCCTTCCAAGGCCACACCCTGGCAGTGCTGGAGCCACAGTCGTGGCTCTGCCCGGGTGACTCCAAGATGGAAACAAAAAGGGGCTTGGTCACGAGATCTCACATTTTTATAAGTTTTAGTCCATTTGCATACAGGAGTTACCTGTCCAATTAACAACTTCAAATGATGAAGTTTCATCCTCCTTGCTTGCTTGCCTGCCCTCCTCTTTTCATGTTGTTTGTGCTTTGAGCCTGAAGTTTGAAGGGATTGTGCTTGAGTGTCCAGCTAGAATAGGATTGTTTTGTCTTCACCAGCCTGTGAGAAGATCCTAGTATAAATCCTACATCCTATATATATCCTATATATAGGATATAGGAGGTAGATATATATAGGATATACATAGGATATAGGAGATATATATATAGAGAGAGGATATATATAGGATATATATAGAATATATGGGATATGTATAGGATATAGGAGATATATCTATCTAAATCTATATATATCCTATATATCCTATATATATATATCCTTGATATAAAGCTAAAAGCTGCACACCAAAACAGAACAGAAAAAGTTAAAACCCAAGGTCTCGGGGGACAGGGCCAGAGACCCTGGTCTTGGGGATCCCCCAGTGCTGGGAGGGTTCAGTGGAAACCACAGGATGTGGGAGATCCTCCAAAACCCAAACCTGCAGACACCCCAGAAATGCAGATTTGACCCATAAATTTTGGAAGTGGGAGTCCAGAATCTCTGCTGAGGGTTCTACAGAGCACCTGGCACCTAAGGCTGGTGTCTCCATCTCCCAGCTCCCTCCCAGCCCATCCTCCCTGTGCACGATGATTTAAGGGCAGGGTCCCTGGGCCAGGGCTCTTCCTGCACGTGTGGCATGGTAGGTCCCTCTCTGGCATGTCACTGCCACCACTTGTGTAATTAGCTGATAATTAATGGCTGTCTCTGTCCTGTGGGCCTGACAGGAGGATGAACAGCTCTGCCACCCCACAAGGTTGTTTTATTTTCTTTTCCTTGGCTCCTGCTCACAGGGAAACCAACCTGAAGTTCAGACAGGCCCTTCTGGTCACCCACCAGGAGCTGCAGAGCGAGGAGAGCATGGCTGCCTTTGATGGTGAGTCTGCTGGCTGGGGGAGGACGTGGCCAATCCCAGTGGGATGGGAGGGACTCATCCTTGGGAATTCCCTGCTCCCTTCAGTCCAGCAAGAGGCAGCCAAACGCCTCGTGGGGAGGCACTTTCCATCACTTCTGTGATGGATCCATCAGGGTTGGGCACCTTCCCCTGCCCTGGATCTTGAATTTCCTGCTGGAACCAAGCTCTTGGTGCCCAAACCTGAGCTCAGCCCCTGCTGCTCCTCCACAGGGAGCAGAACTTCCTTCTCCAAGGCCTTGGGGATGAAGGGGGCTGTGTTTGGACCTTCTCCAGTGAGGTTCCTGCACTGCCCAACCTCCCAGCACCTCCCTTAGCCTTAATCTGAGCCATCCAAATCTCACCTTGATATGCCCTGACAAACCCTGGATCTCCCTGAGAGGCTCTGAATGTTGGATTATTCTCAGCTTTTTACAGAGACAGGGTAACTAAGAGATGTTTGAAAAGATTTTATTCCATTTTCAGTCTCAATGAAGAGGGAGACATAAGAGATGTAAAACTCTATGCCATTCCACCAGAAGCCAACCTATTTCTTGGTTATAATACTCTCTAAATTTAGAAAAAAAAATTTTTTTCATTTTATAATACTTTATAACCTTTTCAGCCTGTTAGCTTTTGCCACACAACACTGCTAATACTTTTAACCCTAATAACCTGCATTTTTACCATTACAAATCCATTTCTCACACCCGAGCACCCCTCTTTGGCGGGGGACTCACGGGGCTGAGAGGGGAGCAAGGCTCTCCCTGCCCCCTGACCTTCCCTGTGCCAGGGCGAGTGACGTGCGAGGAGCCCAACAGCCGCATGCACACCTTCACGGGCACCCTGCGCTGGCGGGGCCGCACCCACGCCCTGGATGGCGAGCGGATCCTGCTGCGGGGCTGCCGCGTCCGCAACACCGCCCTCTGCTACGGCTTGGTGCTCTACGCAGGCGAGTGTCCCTGCGGGCCGGGAAGGGCAGGAATGCCCCGGCAGCTCGGGGGGTTTAAGCTGCCCAAGTGTTTCCAGCACCGGCAGGTGCCGTTCCCAGCTGGCACAAGGTGGAGGAGCTGCCGTGGTGTGCCCTGGTGGGAGGTGAGGTGGTACCAAACCTCTCCTCATCCCGGGTTATCCCCCAGCTGCACCAATATTTGGACCAAAATATCCTGGGTTTAACATGTTCAGAGAATCAGAGAATCCCAGAATGGTTTGGGTTGGGAGGGACCTCAAAGCCCATCCAGTGCCACCCCTGCCACGGCAGGGACACCTTCCACTGTCCCAGGCTGCTCCCAGCCCTGTCCAGCCTGGCCTTGGACACTTCCACTCATCTCAGATCAAACTCACCCAGCTCAGGCCGTGGGGAGCTGTGGGGAGAGGGAGGGCTGAGAGTTGCTGTGAGCATCACATTTTGGAGCCTGCAACCATGGCTGCATGGACACTGAGAGAGGGAGCGCGTCCTCAGGGGAGGGAAGGTGTCATCATGGAGGGAAGCAGCCTCACTGACCTGCAGGTGAACCCTCTGGGGACTTGCATTTTTACTTTGGAAATGTTTCCTGCCCAGGGTTTGATTCCAAAATCATGAGGAACTCTGGGAAGATCAAGAGGAAGAAAACCAAGCTGGACCACCTGATGGACCGGCTGGTGATCGTGGTGGGTGTGGGCCAACACCTCTGCCCTGCTCCTGGGGCGGCCCATAAGGCTCCTCATGAGAGGCCTCTTGCTTGGGTGGTGCTGCTTTTCTTTGTCTTGCAATATTTGGCCCAAAATATCTTGGGTTTAGCATGTTCAGAGAATCCCAGAATNTACATAACGTAAGGACCACGGAGCTTGGTGGGGATCAGGGCCCAGCACCCCCCTGCCCTCACCCCTCACCTGGAACTTGGGTCACAGCCCCAAAATGAAGGTCCAGGTGTGGCCCAGGTCATTCCCAGGGGCTCCCCTAGCTGGGAGAGGGGAAGGGTGGATGGGGTGTGTGTCCTACAAACACCAAGGATGTGCTTTGAGATCTTCCCAGGGCAAAAGCAGAACAGGGATGTGAGCCCTGGGCAGGGCTGGGTGGGGTATTGGGAATGGTGGGCAGGCTGAGGATGGCTCTGAAGAAGGTGCAGCTCTCTGGGAGCAGGATCTGAGATATTCCTGGGCCTCCTATGGACAGCAGCAGGGTAGGCCAGGAGAAGGGCACAGCTGTTCTGTGCAGCCAACAATCAAAATTAATGTTGGAAAAAGCTTTTTCCAAACTTTTGGGCCCTTCCCTGGACCTCCAGATCTGTGAATTTGATCACCAAAGGCCACAATTCCAGAGGGGACGCAGTGGGTGATGAAAACCCTCTGGCCTCCCCCAAGCCCAGGGCAGTAGGATCACGGTGGGGATGTCCACCTGCCTTTCCTTCCTGCCTCAGGTCCCCAGCACCCTGGGCTGTGAGGAACACCACCTCCTTCTCCCCCTTTTCTCCTCCTGCACTCCCTAGGTTCGAATTCATCTACCTGGTGAACAGCTGTTTCATTAACTGGGATCTGGAGATGTATTATGGTGCCAAGGACATCCCAGCCGAGGCCAGGAGCACCAGCCTCAGCGACCAGCTGGGCCAGATCCAGTACATCTTCTCGGACAAGACGGGCACCCTGACCCAGAACATCATGAGCTTCAAGAAATGCTGTGTCAACGGGACCATCTACGGTAACCGGGGCTGGGATTGGTTTGTAGGGGCTCAGATGAACCTGGAGCTGGTTCTTTCCACCCCTCCTGAGTGCTTGGGACAGGGGGATTGGTGTTGGTAGGAATTCTTCTTGTCCTCACCCCCCGTGTTTTTGGGGCGTTGCAGGTGCACCATTTATTANGCCCCAGCTCTGACAGATGGGAACAGAATACACATCCCCAGCTAAATCTTTCAACCTAAGACTGTTGTTGTTTTTAATAAAGGAATGGGATTATTGTTGGGCTAAGAATGTTTTATTGTTTAGATAAATATTAGTTTTAGAGGTTGTGAGATTTTAAAGGAGCAAGTAGTTGGCTATAGTTTAAAGTAGTTATAAGTTTTTTGTTAAAAGAAAAGATATAATTTTTAAATTTAATAGATAGTTGTTATGAGGTTTGTTTTTTAAAAATTTATAATATTTATTTAATATTGTTGTATTATGGATATTTTTGTTTAATGGGTTTTTGTTATATGTTTATATATGGTTTTATTATAATTTTTAGTTTTAGTTTTGGTTTTAGTTAGTTTTTAGTTTAGTTTTAGTTTAGTTAGTTTTAGTCTATTTTTAATGTTAGTTTTATTTTATTTTATATAATAATATTTTATAATAAATTTTTATAATTTTATTAATATAGTTTTAAATTAATTTAAGGTATTTTTTGCTCATAATTATAGAAATATAAGTTCATGATTTTTTATTTCATGTTTGTTTATTTTATTTTTATATTAAGGTTTTTTTATGGTTGTAGATTAAATTGTTTTCTATTTGTGGAAGTTTTAATTTTTTGTTTTATTATAAAATCATCATTGTCCTTAAGCTGTTCAATTAGAGTGAATATATGTAATTGCTCTTGCTTTTTTTAAAAATTGTGTCTGTTTGGGTTTTTTGGGGGTTTTTTTAACTTTTTTTGGTCATTTAAAAATTAATTATTTTTAATGATTCTGCTCAGTTTTCCCCATAAAGCCTTGAAAATTGCCAAGTCCTTCCTCTTCTCATTGCTGTACTTACTCCAGCTCTTGGCTTACTTTGGTAGCCATCATGATGCTTAATTAGTGACATTTAATAAGCAGGGCAGGCCCAAGCTGTAGCATGAAGCCCTGTTAAGTATCATGTGCTTGAGACAAGTGGACAGGGATAAAAGCAAAAAGGAAGGCCAAAAAAAACCCCAGCAAAGCTTTTAGGCAGGAATAAACCAAATTTTCCCTGCCTGGTGTAGCACATCCCACCCCTGTGGAGCAGCATCCCTGTAATCCCAGCAGGCTTTGGCCAAATGCAGAATCTCCCAGCTGAAAGCAGACCTGAATTTAACATTAAAATCATGGTGAAAATCTGAACAAAAAGCCAAAAAAGTGAGGCCTGGATGTCCCAGTGGAGTCCTACCCTGAGCAGATGCTCAGGTGTTTGGTTTTTTACTGTTTGTTTGCCCAGCAGAAGCAGAAGTCCCTCCAGAGAAGCTGCTCCCAGCCCCCTGCCAGCCCTATATTAACGGGATTATTTTTATTTTGGCAGGTCCAGGCACGGGCCACAAGAACAAACAGCCACTGGTGAGTAAACCCCCGTCCCACGTGCCATGGGGCTGTCACTGGTGACACTGGTGACACTGGTGACACCAGGCACAGCCTGGTGCTGAGGAGCTCAGCTGGCTCCCAGCAGGGTCCAGGCTCTGAGAGGGGCTGGTGAGTTTGTAATTCAGGACAGGGGAAATGGGGTTATAAAAGGATGCAGCTCTGATTTTTAGGGTTTTTTCACTCCCAGCTGTTTTACACTCACCCCCTTGGCGTGGGCAGTGCAGAGCCGGGCTCAGCCCCTGGCCTGGGTCTGTGCCCTCGGGGTCTCACTGGCAGGGAGGGAAAGGACAGCTTAGNGGGAGAGATAAAGAAAACTGCCCCATGAACAGCAGAGAACTGCTCCAGAGATAGGAATAGAATACACACACCCATTTCCAACCTAAGACAGAAGGACACCACAGAGTGCCACTGTGTCACATCCTGGTGCTCCTGGGGACACAGAGCCCCGTGCTTGGTCCCACTGGGTTCCTGCATCCTGCCCGTGCCTCCTGCAGGGCTTGGGGCTGGGCCAGGAGCACCCTGGGGAGCAGAAGTCGGATGTTTGCGATGTGACGCTGCTGGAAGCCGCCCAGAGGGACAATGACCCGGTGCTGAGGGAGTTCCTGAGGCTGCTGGCCCTCTGCCACACCGTCATGGTGGAGGACAGGGGCGGTGGGTTTGAGCTGCCCCTCAGGGGTGTGGGGCCATGGTGGGGTTTGGCAGTGCCCAGCAAAACTCAGCTGTGGGGTGGGAGAGCCTGTGGGTGGCTCCTGCCACTGTCCCTGTGCCATGGATTTCTGTTTGGGGGTGTTTTAGAGCTCATGGGTGGGAACAGAAGCACACGGGGGATAATCCTGTCTGGGGCAACAAGCAAAAGGGGTCATAGAATCCCAGAATGGTTGAGGTTGGGAGGGACCTCAAAACTCATCCAGTTCCATCCCTGCCATTTCACATTCCAGGCTGCTCCAAGCCCCAATGTCCAGCCTGGCCTTGGACACTGCCAGGGATCCAGGGGCAGCCACAGCTGCTCTGGGCACCCTGTGCCAGGGCCTGCCCACCCTCCCAGGGAACAATTCCTGCCCAAGATCCCATCCATCCCTGCCCTCTGGCAGTGGGAGCCATTCCCTGTGTCCTGTCCCTCCATCCCTTGTCCCAGTCCCTCTCCAGATGAGACAAACAGGACTGAGCTTCCCCACCCTCAGGCTCAGGGTGTCACAGCTGGGGAAGAACGGGGCACTGCAGCTGTCCCAGTGGGGTTTGCTGGGAGTCTGTGTGTGTGTGTAATCCTCCTCCTCTCCTGCAGACCAGCTGGTTTACCAGGCAGCCTCTCCAGATGAGGAAGCACTGGTGTTGGCAGCCAGGAACTTGGGCTACGTCTTCCTGGCCCGGACTCAGGATTCCATCACCATCAGGGAGCTGGGCAGGACCAGGACATACGAGGTGCTGGCCATGCTGGACTTCAACAGCGACCGCAAGAGGATGTCTGTCCTGGGTGAGCGGGGTGGGGTGGGCTGTCCCAGGTCCCTTCTGTGCTCAGCCCTACAAGGGATGGCACTGGCATGGCTGCAGGTGGCCACAGCCAGCTCCTAAGGGTGATCCTGGTCATCCCTGTGGATTTGCTCACCTTGGTCAAGGCAGCCAAGAAGTGTTTGAGCAGCCAAGAGAGAGGAAGTAAATCCAGGGCTCAGAGGAACTGCCAGTCCCTGATTCTGCCCCGTGGTGGTGCAGATCTGGGGATACTCCTGTGCTTCCCATGGCCACAGGTGGAAAAGCACCAGCGAGCCCTCTGGTGCCTTCTGGGGGCCAGCACGGGCCAGCACGGCCACTGTGCAGGGACAGTGATGAATGGGAGCCATCTCTGAGGGGACCTAAGGTGTCCTCCCCTCCCTGGCAGTGCGAGACCCCCAGGGCACCATCCGGCTCTACACCAAGGGTGCTGACACCGTCATCCTGGAGAGGCTGCGGAGCCGAGGGCCCAAGGAGACCCTCACCGAGAGGGCTCTGGACGTGAGTGCCACCCCAGCCCGGGGTGACAGGACTGCTCTCCCTCCTGCTGGCTTTGGGCTGGGGGTCCTGCAGTCCATGCCTTGCTGCTCTTCCTCACTCTGCCTTAGGGATTTTGGTTCTGCCTTCTGCTCTAGGAGCCTCATCTGCATGTGGGACAGGGGGTAAGAGGGCATGGATTCCATCTTTGGTGTTCTGCATGGACCAGCTGCATCCAGGGATGCTCGTGGGGATGCTGTAGGATGGGGCAAGGGAGTTGGAGCCTGGAGAGAGACACCCAGGTCCTGGAGTATCTCTGGCTCTGCCCATGGCTGGCCTGGGGTGATGCCCTGGTCCTGTGAGAGTCTCCTGGCCCTCTATGGCTGGTTGGGGGTCTATGTACAAATCACAAACAGGATGGGGCTGCTGGAGAACATATGTCAAGCTGTTGTATTTTCCAGCATCAGTCTCATT
>VYZP01064001.1:0-35100 GCA_013400635.1 Hypocryptadius cinnamomeus | reverse complement strand
GATGAATTTGCTTTTGACAAAGAGGAAATCTTTTTTTTTGTTTTAATTAAATCACCAAATACATTGAGAAGAGACTGCTTTGGGATAGAGCTTCTTGTGTTCTGATAAAAGTAGCAGAGATCACATCTAAATTTCATTCTATATTTCTACTGAAGCAGTTTTTTTTGTTTGTTTTTAGCATGGAAAATTCAGGGCAAGGTAATACTTTTTCTCCCTGTGCCAGGGCATTCCCAGGGCTGTGGCACCATGGGGCTCTGTGAGGAGCTCAGCTGCCCTGGTGCACTCACAGGAAGGCAGTGCAGGTGATTTGGGAGCTTGGATGGATTTTTGGGTGCTGGAAGCAAGGTTTCCCTTCCCACACAATTCTGGCAAGGGTCCTGGTGCTGCAGGGATACCCAGCTGGGCTGGAAGTGGAAATCTCCCTGCTTTAAAAGAAAAGGAAAATTATGTAAGGGGTCACTGAGTAATGAAATCATCCAGAACAGACACAGATTTCACCTTGGCAAACACTGGGGTACCTTGGGGATGTTAATTTTATAAACCATCTGAAAATAGATCACATCTTACCCCCCAACCCTGGCTCTGGGCTGACCCCAAGGTTTGCCCAGTGTGGCAGGAGACATGTCAAGAGCAATGAATAAAACCAGGGGTGTGTGAGGAGCCTGTCAGGAGAAATCAATCTCCTCAGCTGTGTCCTGGGCTGGGGCTGGCTGTGGGAGGAAGGCTCTGACGAGCACCAGCGATCCCACAGGGGCTGCTTCAGTCCCAGCTGATTCCCTGGACAGAGGGACCTGACCCTGGGGAGCAGCAGGGCAGCCTGAGCATCCTCAGTCCCAGCCAGGGCCAGCACAGAGAGGCTCCCAGCCTCTCTCCCGGCCTCTCCTGACTTCTGGAAGTGGACCTTGAGACTAACCCAAGTCTGCTTATTTCTACAGGCACATAATGGTTGGACTTGATGGTCTCAGAGGTCTTTTCCAACCTTAATGATGCTATGTTTCTATAAAACTCTTGGCAAGGGCAAACAGTGGGTGGGGTTTTGTGGCATACCAGGCTGTAAGCACTAGATCCCCTTTTTGCCCCTCTCCCAAGCAGTTTCTCCACGTGGGTGAGCCAGGCTCCTGTGAGCATGTGGAAGAGGCAAGGTCCACCTGCCAGGGCTCCCCACGCTGCTGACATTCGCTCACCTGAGGCTTCCTGCAGTTCATTTGCCTCCAACAGCAGTTGATAAATACCCAGTATCTTTAAATGCTTGCTGAGCAGCCAGCCCACGTTTCCAGCCTCAGCACATGCAGAGCCCCTTGGCCCTGGCAGTGGAAACACGGAGCAGATCGCTCTCCCAGTGTGAGAGGACATTGTTTTCTCCACGGCAGTTTAGTTTCCTGGAACCATAAGTGCATGGTGGCCTTTGGTGGTGGTGCCACCCTGAGCCTGTCTGGTTGCTGGGCTGGATCTTTGCATCAGCTTCACTCCTGTCCTGGACAGCAAGCTGGGGGTGCTGAGGTGGGGCTGGGGGTGCTGGTGGGAGCTGGGATGTCTCCCTCGCCTCGGTGACATCCCTGGGCTCAGGGCCGGATGCAGCCACGGCCACTGGTGCTGATGTATCACTGACCCACGGGCAAGGCATTAGCTGGGTCTGCCTGCATTTACTCTCCAGTTTGGTGTTTGAGGGAGAGCCCGATGTCAGCTCAGTCAATCGTCTGCTAAAGACTCTGCTCCTTCCTTCTTTCGTGCTCGATTCACCTTTTCTTTTTTCCTTTCTGCAATGCCCTCAGGTAAAAGACAAATGGCAACATATAAAAAATGACCCGAGTCACTTAATTTGAACCAGAGGAGACAATAACAGTCTGGAGACAGAGCTGGATTTATCTTTTCTCTCCGATGGAGGCCCCTCCTCCAGCGATGGCTGTCGGACGGGGCGAGCAGCATCTGAAGCAAATTGAGGGTAACCTTTCACTCCACAGGGATCTTCCAGCAGGGTTTGCCGGTCCCAGGGACATCTGCAGCCCTCATGTTGGATTTTGGCAGCCTCTGAGCCCATTGTCAGCCAGTCCCATCGCATTAACTGGTAATGGACAGACAGATGTCTGCCAAGTCGGTCCAGGCACGAGGGGCTGGGAGCTCCGGCCCTGGGCACGGGGACGGCGACAGAGCTCGGGCAGCTCTTGGCTGAGGACTCACATTTGGGGTCTTTCCACATGTGTTTATCCACCCCAAACTGCAGCGCTTTTCCTTCTCTGTCCTCTGTTTTCCTCCCGGGCAGGGCGGGCTGTGCAGCCGCCCAGGCCGGCTCAGGGAGGAGCTGGGAGAGCGATCAGAGGCTCGCCCTGCCGCCGAATTCAGAGGGACTTTTTCCTTCTTGTGTCCAACAACACGGAAAAACGAGAACGATGCGCACCAAAAAGAGGAACAGGGAATCTTGTTGGCTTGTGAGCTGTTGGAGCAACAGCTCAGCAAGGAGAAGCTAAGTGTCAGACTCATGATGCTTGTGCTGCATTCAGTGTTTACGGGGTTTGCAATTAGTTTGTCCAAGTTTTGAGGTGCTTGACTGTGCCTCAGTCATGGCTTGGTTGCTGTTATAAACTCACTTTTATGTCCACACTGATTCCATACCAATCAACTGCCCTTCTGGCCATTCCCTTCCCTTCAGTTCTCCAGCTCATTTTCTGATTTATGATCAAAATCATACAGTGACCAAGGAGTGTGATCAGGACACTCTATAAAACCTTGAATTGCATTTCATAACTTCTTTCCCCAAACCACCTTCCATGTGTTTAGAAACTTCCTATCCTTGTTTCCTGTTTTGGGGTTGTGCTGTGCAGGGCCAGGAGCTGGACTTGATGGCCCTTGTAGGCTCCTTCCAATTCAGCATATTCTGATTCCGTAATTCTGTGATTTGTCATGCCTCAGCTGATGGATGGATGGATGGATGGATGGATGGATGGATGGACGGATGGATGGATGGAAGGAAGGAAGGAAGGCTGGTAAAAGCCTCTGTCCTGGGATTTTGGCTGCCAGCCTGGTACCAGCAGGGATTGAGATTGTCTGGTTCAGGCTGAGCCCAGCACCGTGCTGTGGGTTCTGTGGGTGCTGTGGCAGTGCCAGAACATCAGCAGTAGGACATGGCCCTCCCTGTGTCACCTCGGGCAAGCAGAAAAACAAACAAACCCAGGGTAATGGCCAAAGCATCTTCTGCAGGACTTGCAACTTCCTAACTTTATTTAAAAAATAAGGAAAAAAGTAAATTTTCTCTGTCAGAGTGCAGCTATCATCACGCAATGGCACTTACAAATATTATAAACAACGGTGTCAGTTTATAGGGCTGGAGATGTTTTCCGGTGGCTCACTCAGCTTCCCTCTCCCCAGCGAGCTGGAAGCGGGCAGGATGGCCAGGACGAGCTTGGGGCACGAGGGATAATCAGAAGGGTTTGTGCAGACACTGGGGTTTCCCACCCATGCCCCATTCCCCCTGGCAGCCGAGGAGCTGCTCCCGCTCCCGCACAGGCACGGCTGCCAAGGTGGGATGATCCCGGCAGCCCCCCCGCCCCACTCCTCCCGGCCTGGTCCTCATTTTCTCCCACCTCAGCACTTTCTCTGCCTGCAGCTCCGTCAGCTGGCAGGCTGTAAATCAGAGCCCAGGCCTGTGTGGCCGGGCTCTGCAGCCCAGGAGGACGCTGCTCTGCAGGGTGGGGAGGAATTATCTCGGCAGCAGAGGAAACCACCCTGGCGTGTGTTCTCCGCTGGCCCTCGCTGCACGCTGTTACACTTTCCTACGCAGGCACAGCTGCTGTGTGAAGGATTTTTCCCCGCAGCGGAGCGTCCCTGCCCAGGGCGGTGCCCGGGATGGATGCGCGCCCCGCCGGAGGTGCCTGGCAGGGCATCCACCGCTCCCTGCGGCTGCTGCGCTCACAAACGGATGGGTCTGCTCCATGCCTGCTCTACAGCGCTAAAACCCACCCAAACCTACCTCATTCTGCATGTTCAGGGCTGCAAAACACGTGCTGGAGCTGGATTGCTGGCGCTGCCGTTCCTTACCTGGCAGATGGAGCGTGTAAGGCACACCCTGCAATGCTCTCACAAAGAGAGGCAGAGGATTTATAAGATCAGTACGTGACTGACAGATAAGGGACTCCCACAGAGCAAAGACAAGAGCAGGGGAACCACAAAGCTCTGAGCTTGGACCTGAATCAAGGAATTCACAGCCCCTCTTGTTCAGGCAGGTTATAGCAGAAAATTTGCCAAATCAACCAAATGCCATAAAAACTTTCTTGAGGAAGGGTTGGGGTGGAGATGGGTTTATGAAAAACACCCACCAATAGCCTCGTGTCCCACCCTGGTATTTATGAGATGCACGTGGAGGGTGTCGATAGCAGAGGCATTTTTGGAAGTCAGTAAAACAGAAAAAGAGATTCCTCTTGGTGAGGAGGGGTGGTGACTTTGAACGCATTGAGGGCAATGAAGGAGATCATTCCATTGTTCTAAGATTTCCATAACTCACTGTGCTTAAGCACATAAAAATGTAGACATTCTGGCAATAAAGTTTGGGTAATTTTTGAGTATGAATCAAAAATCTCTCCCTCGTGCTCCCCTCCCCCTTGTTCTGCCTTTTGTTGTTGCTGCAGGCGCTGCCCCCCCGCTCGCCCGCTCCACCCCATGGCCTCACGAATGGAAAAATGTCTTCAGCAGAAACCTCCCAGCTTCTCATTCTCTAATCTGCAGCATCTGTGCCCAGCCCCGACGCTCTTCCCCCCGCTCACGCTCACGAGCACGTGCAGGTCGAGCTCTTCTTGCCAGGCAGCTCAGCAGGTGGAGGTGGCACTGCACCAGCAGCCTGGCCTCACTGTGATGGTGTCACCTGTCACCTCTGTGCCCGGGGCTCCCACTGCCTGGGCAAGGTGATGCCCCTCAGGCAGAAGTGTGCAGGGCACAGCACCAGCAGGTGCCTGCCTGCCCTTTGCTGTCCTTTACAGGCCAGAGGTCAGGTTTGGGCTATTTTTATTTCTTTTTGTCTTGTCCAGTGTTTTTAGCCTGCTCCAGGGATGGAAAGTTCAGAGGTTTCGGCCGTGCTGACGGAGCCGTGGTGCCCAGAGCTGGGCACACGGCAGCAGTGGCAGAGTGGGAATTCCATCCTGCCCCATGTCTGAGTCCTCACATTCCTACCTGAGAGCTCCCAGCAGACCTCATGCTGCACCTCTGGGGCTTGTTCCTTTTTGACTTTCCCATTTTCTTCTCTCTCTCTCTCTTTTTTTTTTTTTTTTTTGCAGCGAACAACTTTATTTCCCACTTTGACATTTTCCAGACCCACCTGGGAGCCTGCTTGCCAGAAGGAGAAATGGCACAAGAGGAAATACATCTTCACAGCCTCGAGAGAGGAGAAGGTTGGAATCTGAGTCCATAAACAGCGTTGCTGTGCAGTGAGCAAAGACAGAGCAGGTTGGGCTCTGGAGAGTGTAACCCCACCTCTGCTGCTCCACTGCCAATTAAAAATAAAGAACTGGAACTTGTTTGTTTTTCCCTCTCAGACTGGGGATGCCGTGCAAGGAAAACCCCTTTCACAGACTGGGGAGCTTTTGTCTTGGGACCTCCTGGGACACACAATGGCTCTGACCTGGCCTGGCTCCCTGGGACCTGCCAAGAGCCACTATGGAAAATACCCATTTCTGCCCCAAACCATCAGCCCAACTCCTTCCCCTACCGTAAATGTGGCCACCAGTGCACGACCCCCATGTCCTTGTCCCCAGCTGTGAGCTGTGTTCTCCTCCTGCCACGTGCCCTGCCACTGCCCTGCCTCTGCTGCCTGCTGGCAGGGAGGCTCAGCTTCAATCAGGCAGCACTGCAGAGGGTTTAACTTTGATTTAAACAGGTTTTCTCTGGCTTTGCAGAAGGCAGGTTAAGCGGTGGTTACTGAGGGATGGCAGTGAGGTGCTGCACAGCTGCTTCCTTCAGTGCATTTCTTCTGGGCATTGTCACAGTGTCCATGCTGACAGCTCAGAAATCATGGGAAAACCAATGTGACACACACTGGTGCTTTATTTTACAATGCTCGGTGCCTGATGTTGATTAAAGCTCCTTCCCAGTGTTGCTAATGCTGACACCTGGTACCCAGCGCTGTCCCCAGCGGTGAATTACACGAGTACAGAGCATCATTTACTCTCCCACCTTCACTCACCAGAGCACAGAGCATTTTTCTGTTCCTGAAATTGCCAGGATCACCTGTGCATTTGTCACGGCCAGCACTGGAATGATGGATTTGACCTGGGCAGGGAGGAAGCGCTGCTGGGCTCCCACAGCCCATCCCCACAGCCCTCACCCTCCTGCCCCACCGCAACTTTCATCCCTTCACCTTTTTTTTCCGACTCACTGAGCAACAACTGTCATGTTTATACTCTTCCCCCCCAGTCCTGCTCTGCTTCAAGGATTAAGCTTTCATCCTTCATTATGAGCTTCTCCCCCAGGCAACATTTTCCACGAAGAAAAAGGAATTTCTGGGATTTTGCTTTTAAGAGATTATGTTACTAAGCATGTGTGTGTTTGTGCCGAGGTGAGGAGCTTTCCCACACACACGGGTGATCTCACATCCTGGGGCAATGTGCGAATGGGGTGGTGTGGGGGGACGGGTCCCTGGTGCTGCCTGTCCCTGGCAGCTTGTGCCCTTCCTCCCCTTGCGTTCCTGCATCCTCCTCTCCCACCAGAGTGGTGCTGGTGGTGGGGCACCCACGAGGGGGTCCATGGCCCCAGGGTGTTCCCCTGGGGACCAGGGTGGATCCCACCACCACACTGGTGTGTGGTCACCCCTCTGGGATGGGGGATACAGAATGGGCATCCCTGGGGATCTGGGAAAGGAGGGGTCTCCTCCTTGCTCCCTAATTTGGGGGCCACTGCCATGGCCCTGCCATTTGAGCCAGAATTGCCAAACATTGGGTGCCCTCTGCATGAGGCTGAGCTGGGCTTTCCCTGTCTCCAGCACCGTGAGGGAGCTCCTGGGGGGCTCAGGGCTTGGCAGAGCTGGGACCCGACCCCTTTGCCTGGGGGGCAAGTGCTGACCTCGCTGTGCTCTTGCCTGTGCTCACACGAAACCTCTGCTGCTCACAGGGAGCTGATACCACGCCTGCAGGCTCGGCGTGCTGAGGGCTTGGCTGCACAGTGACTGCTGAACAAGGTTGTGCTTTCATTGGCAGCAGCTCTTGTTATTAAATCCTTTTCAGGAGCTCATCTAAGCCCAACAAATTAACATAAGGGAAGCACAACAGATAATGTCAACCGACCAAAATAATCCAAGTCTGTAGTTACAGCAGGGAAGGCATAAACACAGCCCAGGAGGAATAACTGCAGCTTGTTTAGTGTCAGCATCTGGGCTGCTGCTGCTCAGCAAGCACTCCAGTTCTGCTGGGAAATAACCAAGGGAACGTCAGGTGCAGTGTGAAAAACCCCAGCCCCAGCCAAGCCCTCAGGCTCTCAGGGATGCTGGTGTGAGGCTGCTCAGGGGACACTCGGGGACATGGCCTGACACAGGCGTGGGGGGAGCAGAGGCAGAGCCCCTGAGAGCTGGGACATCCCCACCCCTCTTCACATCAGCCGGGGGACGAGCCACGGCTTCACCCGCTGAGTCACGGCACTGAGTCAGACCTTGCTCATCCTCTGTGCACTAAATGCTGCTCATTCGAGTGTTCTCCGGGGCAGCACAAAGACAAGAAGCTTTTCCCCTGCTTCAACTGTAGCCAGTATATGCAATGATTAACAATTAAATACGTGACCAGCTTGCTGCTTTGCTGCTGGAGCAGCTGCCATGATCCTGCTGCTGGGAAGCTAAATGATTCCCAGCTTTCCCCTGCTTTTTGACAAGTTGTTTTCAACTTAGAAGTCAATAAATGAAACTAGTAGCTTCTGCTGAGCTTAAACTCAGCTGGAAAAGAACACTGGAAAACGGCTCTCAATGGCACTGGAAGCCCAAGCACATGCAGCCTTCCGAGCCCCCAGTAAAACACCCTGAGCAGCAGGTCTGTATCACACATGCAGACACACACTATTGTGGGTATTAAAGAGCCTAAATCTGATTAAAGCCTTTCTATCCCCACCAGTGGTCAATTCCAGAAACCAGCTCACCCAGGAGGCCGAATTCATTTCATCCCCAAAGTCTAATTAAAGCCATTAGTGTATTCCTTGTCCTTCTGATAAGATCAAAGCATTCCAAGAGCCCGGCATTACCTTATTTTCAAGACAATTATACAACATATAGCATCGATTTATTCTGCCTCCAGCTGTACACATTTATCTCTGTCTATCATCGGGTAATCGGTCCCATCAGACACAGCCCAGCCCAGGCTCTCAGCTGACAAGTGCCTGCACTTGCCAGGCCGGGTTTCTTTGTCACCCTCACCTCAAATTAACACCCGAGGCAGTGCCTGGTGTCCAGAGCCCAGCGCCCACAGCCGCGGTGCGACGTGGGGCACGTCCAGGCTACTGTGGTGGTGTTCGGGTGGCCACGGTGGCCTGTGGCACATGCCACAGCCACGGACCACTCGGGGTTGCCACAAGGCTGCCCCAGGTCCCCTCCTCCCCGCTGTCCCCGCCTGCCCCCGCACAGCCCCAGCTTCCAGCAGTGCGGATCCCTGGGTGTGTGAATCCCTGGGTGTGTGAATCCATGGGTGTGTGGATCCCTGGGTGTGTGAATCCATGGATGTGCGGATCCCTGGGTGTGTGAATCCCTGGGTGTGTGAATCCATGGGTGTGTGGATCCCTGGGTGTGTGAATCCATGGATGTGCGGATCCCTGGGTGTGTGAATCCCTGGGTGTGTGAATCCATGGGTGTGTGGATCCCTGGGTGTGTGAATCCATGGATGTGCGGATCCCTGGGTGTGTGAATCCCTGGGTGTGTGAATCCATGGGTGTGTGGATCCCTGGGTGTGTGAATCCATGGATGTGCGGATCCCTGGGTGTGTGAATCCCTGGGTGTGTGAATCCATGGGTGTGTGGATCCCTGGGTGTGTGAATCCATGGATGTGCGGATCCCTGGGTGTGTGAATCCCTGGGTGTGTGAATCCATGGGTGTGTGGATCCCTGGGTGTGTGAATCCATGGATGTGCGGATCCCTGGGTGTGTGAATCCCTGGGTGTGTGAATCCATGGGTGTGTGGATCCCTGGGTGTGTGAATCCATGGATGTGCGGATCCCTGGGTGTGTGAATCCCTGGGTGTGTGAATCCATGGGTGTGTGAATCCATGGGTGTGTGGATCCATGGGTGTGTGGATCCATGGGTGGCTGTGTGGATCCGTGGGTGGCTGTGTGGATCCATGGGTGGTTGTGTGGATCCGTGGGTGTGTGGATCCATGGGTGTGTGGATCCGTGGGTGGCTGTGCGGATCCGTGGGTGTCCTTGCCCTGGGGACCCGCTGCTGTCCCAGGTGTCCTGCCCAGCCCAGCGCTGCCGGGACTCTCGGGCACCGCCGGCTCAGCAGCGCCGGGGGCCGGGCGGCGGGGCAGCGGGCACGGGGTGCTCTCCCCTCCCATAAACATCTCTCCAGCAGCTCACGGCCCCTGCGAGAGCCGAGCTGTGAATTTTCATCTCTCAGCTAATCAACTCGCCTGCTAGTCCAAACTTGTCAGGAGCTTTATCCCTGCCCTGCCAGCCTCCTCCCGGCCCACGAGTGACAGAAGACGTTCCCATCCCTCCCCGAGACACATCCAGCTGCTACAAAAACAAACATCCTCCCGCTGGTGATTCCTCCTCGTCAAACAGTCCTGACCCTGGTTCCCTCGGGAACATCTGCGCCGCGCCCGTGCCCGGCCGCCGGCACATCCTCAGCGGCCGGCAGGGAAGGGCGATGTTTACGGCGGGGACGGCAGAGCCGTGTTCCTGCCTAAGCCAGGGGTTTATTAATTGCTGGTTCTCCCGATTCCTCTGTGACAAAAGATTAATCACCCGGCCGAGGCCGCGCTGCCCGTGAGGCTCCTGCAGACGAGAGGCAGCTGTGGCAGGGCCGGGCTCCCCGCGGAGCCTCTGTCCCTGCGCTGTGCCCGGGAGACACGGGCGAACCCAGCCTGGTGCCTTCAGGAGGCTCAGCGTGGTCTGGGCACACCAAGGGATTCCCAGGAAGTGGCTGTGGGCTGTAGAGCAGGGGGTGGGACTGGTCCTGCCCGCTGCTCCCTCATGGCCAGGCCGTGTCTCTGTCTGGGTCTATTTTGTCACCTTTGTGAGACCTTGCGTTAAACACCCTGAGTGCTGTGCCTGGGCCAAAACGTGGCTGTGGGCAGCTGTTCCTGCAGGACACCCCGGAGACCCTGCTCTTCACCCTCCAGTCACCCTCCAAGGGTTTATCAGGGTTTGCAGCTGTACCAGCTCTGGCACCATCTTCCCATTCCTGGCACCTGGCTGTAGGGGCTGGCAGCAGCGGATCCATCCCGGGACGGGAGGCAAGCGAGGAGCACTGGGCACTGCTGGGCAGCACAGGGGCTCCGGAGGGGTCTCTGCCCACAGCATGTGGGCACCGGCTGAGTTTGTGCCCAGCCCAGGAAACACATGCCAGAAGGATGTACAAACTGGAAGCAGAGAGCTGCTGCCGAAGCACGTGTTGTCCAGCTCTCTGTGTGCTTCTTTCACTATCTTCATCCCGAAAGAGACGATGGCCCTGGAAGGGATTTTCCCAGGTCCTTTAACCTGCTGCTCGGGGGCCGAGGCGGCTCTCCCGGGCTGGCAGGGCCGGTGCCGGGGCCGTGGGGTGAGCGCGGCGCCGGCCGGCGCCCCGGGGTTATCAGGGAACGGAATTAGCGGGGCAGGGAAGTGCGGTGGGCAGAGCTCAGCTTCTTGGCGTGTTTGCTTGTGCTAAACCTGCAGCATGAAAACTCTTCACAGCAACACTCAGCGCTTGGAGCCTTCCTTGGCCGCGCGCAGCCGGCGGAGGGGAGAGCCGGGCTGCGCTGTGCGAACAAACCGCGACCCCGGGCACGGCGGGCCGGACGGCCCGGAGCTTGTGCTCAGGCTGAGGGCACGCCAAGGCAAAAGGGCTTTTCCTGACGGAAATGTAGCTCGCGGCTTCTGGGGGCACGCTTCCCGGGGATTCCCTGCGATGCTGGTGCCCGGTGATGGGATGCCCTGCGATGGGGGTGTCCTGCAGCAGGGATGTGCTGTGGCGGATCCGCCCTTCGGTGCGGTGCGGGATTCCAGCGGCGGGGCCCGTTTCCCGTCCCGGCTGCGGTGCTGCTGCTGCCCAGAGCGGTTTCGCACGGCCCGTTCCCTTTCCCGTTCCCGTTCCCCTTCCCTTTCCCGTTCCCCTTCCCGTTCCCGGGCGCCGGTCGCCCTCCAGCGGCCCCGCTGTGCCGCGCACCGGTCGAGCCCTTCCCGGGCGGCAATGGGCATCCCTGCCCGCCCCTGAGCATCCCTGTCCGCCCCTGAGCATCCCTGCCCTGCCCGCCCCTGAGCATCCCTGCCTTGTCCTGAGCATCCCTGCCCGATCCCGGGCTCCCCTGCCCGCCCCTGAGCTCCTCGTCCTTCTCCCAGGCTGCCTTGAGCCCTCCTGCCCGGCCCGGGAGCGCTGGAGGCAGGGTGGGGATCGGGGGTGGCTCGGGACAAGGCTTCCCAGCCCCTGCCCCGCACCCAGCAGGGCCCGCAGCCCATGTGCAGAGGGTGGCAAAGCCCCAGGCCCTCTGGAACCGGGCTCCAGCCTCAGCGCAGCCGGGCCGGACAGCGCCGTGCCCGGCCCACACCGCGCGTGGGGCTCGGGGAGCCGGCTCGGAGGTTCTGCCAAGGGTTTGTCAGCATTCCCCGCTTGGGCAAGGACCTGCCACCGCTGCTGCTATAAAAAGCCATCGGGGCTGTGGCTGAGCCACAGCAGCTCCCGTTCCTGTCCGGGCAGGGCTCCTCACCCCTGGCTGTCCCGGGCAGGAAGCAGCACCAGTTTGGTGGCTTTCGGCTGGTACCGGCACTGGCACGACCTCGGGATGTCATCCAGCCCGGAGAGATGAACAAAGAGCTTCTTCCCAGCTGCTGCAAAACCTGTTCAACTGAGCAGGTAAACAGGCAAAGATAAGGAAATCAGGTCACTGTTGAGGTACATCAGGGAGGCTCGGGAGCTGTGGGCTCTGCCCTGCACAAGGGCAGGGAGGCTCCGGGAGCAGCCGCAGCTCGCCGGGGCAGAGGGGTGACGGTTCTGTGCACGGACATGCTGCATCCCAGAGAAAGCAGCTCTTCCTGCAGCCAGGCTCTGCTCCCTGCGACATAACTGAGCTGCAGAGGGAGCTTCCATGAGGCTGCATCCCGTTCGAACATCAGCAGGGGATGGGGGCATCTCCTTCCCCCAGCCCCAAAGTGTTTGTTAATATAAATCCAGTCCAAATTGTGACACTGCAGCAAACAGGTGCTCTAGGAACACTCTAGGAAAACTGTTTTTACTTAAAAGTACCTAAAAGCCAGAGCTGTCTGGAGCATCCCGAGTGTGCTGTGCCACCTGAAGCACAACTGCCCCAGGGCACCTCCACCTTCCAGCAGGCAGCTGCAGGTGGGTGGAGATGGAGGAGCAATATGCTCTGGCTGCAGCAGCCAAGACTGCTCAGGACCCACTGCACTCCCAAGAAATTCTCCTTCTTCTGACATTTCAGGCTTCCATTAAAGCTCCAGGTTCCAGGTGGGCACAGATGCCCAGTTAGCAGCAGCAGGACTGCTTCCTGCTGGGCAGCCCCAACTGCAAACATTTCCTTAAGCAATTTGCACATCTTAAAAATAAAATCCTTTATTGATAATATGAATGTTTAACATGTTTAATGGCATCAGCTATAAAAATGATTAAAGACTTCAGCTTGGTACATTTGGCTTTACAAATTTACAAGTGTTAATGAATTAATACTAGTGTTATATGTTTTGCACTTCATTATACTCCATTAGCCAGTGACAAACTCTGCAACAATGTCTGCTTAGGACACATGTGAGTTAGAGAAGAAATATTTAGTTGCTTTCACACAGAACCTACATCAACAGTTAAATACTAACTCTAAATGTCTTACTGAATTAGCTGGATCCATTTTAATCCCTTGTGCTTAGTTTCTTTCAGAAGTTAGTCTACTAGCAAAAATACATTCTTTTGCATACCCCTTCCCATATTATATTTTAGAAGAAACAGTACTCAGTGCATTTCCTATTAGACTTCATCATAGTATCTCTTTCTCTAGATCTATCAATAAAGGGGATAATACCAGTCAGATTAACATAAAAGTAAAGAAACTCATTAAAGCAGTGTATACAAAAGCCTCACTTTTCAATCAGAAGGGATACATGGGCCAAAATCCATCTGCCCATCCATTTTTCCTTTTACTTTCAGCAAGAGCAAAAAAATCTGCTGTGGACACTTAGTTAAAAAAGTAATAAATGTGCTTCCAAGAGAGTCACTGCCCATTTAGCTCTGGCTGCCTCCGTGTCCCTGCTGTTAATACACAGACTGTTCCACTGGATTAGGAACTACAGCCCATAATGCCACTACCTAAAAGGCTACTGAAAGGTCTGTGCA
The DNA here is from genome assembly GCA_013400635.1 of Hypocryptadius cinnamomeus. NCBI lineage: Eukaryota > Metazoa > Chordata > Aves > Passeriformes > Zosteropidae > Hypocryptadius > Hypocryptadius cinnamomeus. The sequence continues at coordinate 21,612 of VYZP01064001.1, read as the reverse complement.
AACCTCTGAACCCCTGCCATGGCTGTGTGGGGTCACACCAACAACTGCCACCTCAGAGCAGCACAGAGCTCCCACGTCCTGTGGAATGAGCTCAGAGCCCAAAGGATCCTCTCTGCCACGGAGCTCTGCACCCTGCCATGGCACAGGGATCCTCCCCACAACAAAGGGATTTTGCCCAAAGAAACAGTGAAAACTGACCAAGGAGAACGTGTCTCTGGCAGTGGGAGCTGTGCTCTGTGCAAACACAACCCTGCTGCTGAGGGAAGTGCTCAACGCTGGGCGACACCGAGCAGCAAGCCCAGTTTCTAAATTTAGGATCAGCTCACATCCAACACCCGAGATCATTAACTAGGGGTCGTGCTCTCAGCCTCTGCCACTGATCCGAGGTGTTTGTCCTGTATTTCTCAGCACAATGACTCAGAAAACCACTGTGCTCTGCCTGTTGGTTCTCTTGCAGCAAACACCTCTGCACAGGAATCAGCTGCTTCTCCTAGGTTCAAATACTTCTTCACACACATGATCTGCCTCAAACTTAGGCAATTCCTCACTGAGGAATTTTTTTAAAATCTCAGTGAATTGCCATGTTTTCTTCATATGAGGCAGAAGATCAAGAAGAGATAAATACTTCCCTAATACACTGTGTTTAGTATGTATGTGTGTGACACACATATCCACATATTCAATTCCACAGCAGCAATGATTTGGTTCCATATTTGCAGCCAAGGAAAGCTAGCCACAGCTAGTGGGTAAAATCCAGGTCAGTCAGACTTAACTGACACAGATGAGGAACAAAATTATTGCTTTTGTTCGAAGTCGAAGATCCCATGTTACAGGTGTTGCAAAAAACCTGTATTGGATGGATGAGTTACTTTTTCAAGTAATAGTGAGATCTTTGTCAAGTAACAGGAAGATCCTTTTCTCAGAAGTTCTACACACAACAGTAGAATGCTTGAAGAGCTTGAAAATTCCAGGTGATACACCAGAAACCAGAGTTCAGCCATTTAAAGCACACAGGCATCTTGGCAGGAAAGCAGAAAGAACTATATGGACAAGGAAAACTGACAGAGAAGTAATCTGGATGATATCACAACTAAATTTTATCCCAAGAAATTCCTGTGTGCTTCCTCAAATAGCTGGGAGCTATGTCCTGAAGGACATAGCCTGGCTGGCTGCACCAGTCTGGTGGTCACCTGGCAGAATTTGTAGCAAATTTGCTAATTTATCTTAGCAAACGAAAAGAATTAAAAGGAAAACCAGTGCTGGTTTCAACATTCACGACTCAGAAGAATTTGTTTCTGCAGCTAGATGTTCCCCTCCTCACCTTTTCCCGAGAATCACATTCATATTGCAGGCTTAGTTCAGGCACTTTTAGAAAATGTTCATCTGGAATAAAAAGTCTGCAAAAATTATTTCTGCATAATTTAAAAGTAGCATTTCAGTCCCATTAGAGGTTGATAGGTCCCACCACATGATTATGGTTGTTATCTCTAATGATTTGACTGCTGCCTTGAGACATTTGGAGGCTACTGTATAGCTGTAGTTAAGGTTTCTTCATAAACAAAAATATTTTCCTACCTATTAAAAAGAAAAAAAAAAATATACTAAATGCTTTATACAGACAGAATCTGCTACTATGGAAATAAATAACATGGAGTGGAAAAACAGTGTCTTAGCTCCAGGGTAAGCTAAGCTGTGGAATGTCACATTCCCATTTTCTGGAGACTAGCTGCTGCTTGGCGGGAGGATCTCCATGTCTTTGCCATTTGACACGACAGAGTTGTTAGAGCAGCTACTGGCCACGTCCATGGGGACACCCAGGGAGGAGGCCTGGCAGGAAGCTTTGCTCAGTGGAGCAGGAGCAGCAGGTGACTGAGCGAGGCCGGGTTTCTTCGGAGGAATGGGTGGAGGGTTCCCTCTTTCTGCCCTAGGAATGGTTGGTGACTTGATTCCAGGAGACAAGGGGCTCAGCGGGCTGGAAACCTTGACAGGGCTTGGACAGTGCCCAGCCTCGCTTTTGGGGCTGACAGCACTGGCCAGGTTTCGATAGTCCGTGCCAAAAGGGGAGCTGTTAGGGGAGACGGGCTTGATGGGGCCCTGCTGGCTGGTGAACCTGGACAGCACCTGAGTGACCGTGTTGCGGGCCAGCTGCTTGGCAGCGGAGTTGTCTGCCAGGGTGGGAGACAGATCCCGGGAGGGAGGGCTCTGCAGGCCGCCTGGCTGGTGCTCCTGCTCTGCCTGGGACTGGAACTTGTGCCTGGCTGCATGGAAACGCTGGTTGATGCCCACCTGGTAGGAGGACTGGTAGCCAGGGCTGCTGGCAGAGGCTCCCACGAAGCGTTTAGTCAGCACTGGTGAGGAGCAGGGAGAAGGGGTCAGAGAGGAGGCAGCTGTGCTGCTGGGAGACAGGGACACCCCAGCAGAGGGGAGCTGTGACATCAGATGCACCGGTGACTCTGTTCTTACAGGAGAACTTCCATTCTCCACTGCACTTTCTGAGGCTGCAGCAGATTTCTCCCTGTGAACTTGGCTCTCTGCAGCATTTGTCTCCCCACCCACCTGCACGTCTGTGTCACAATGCCCATTGGATTTTGCATAGGAATGAACAGGTGTAGAGGGGCTGGCAAACACGGTGTGAACAGCTTTGCTGCTGCTGGCAGGGTGTGCTCGTTCTGCCTGCAGACTCTCGGTCTGGCAGGACACAGACTTCATTGGGGGACTGTCAGTTGTGACCCCCCTGGATGTCACCGAGGGGCTGGGATGCACAGGCTTGGAGGGACTGTGCTCCTGGCACGAAGCCTCCAGCTCTTTCAGGGCCTTCTTCAGACATTCCACCTCTTGTTTGAGTGCTTTTGTACGGTTTTCTTCTCTGTTCAGCTTAGCTTTCAGCTGTTCTCTTTCAATGTCAAACTCTGAGAGCTGCTTTTCTACTTGTGCTTCCATCTGCAAACCCCTCTTCCTCTTGGCTGCCAGCTCCTCTTCCAGTTTACTCACCTTGCTCTTCTCCTTTTCCAATTTCAAGCTCAGTTCTGCTGTCTTCTGGCCCTCTTCAGCTGCTTTGGCAGTGGCTTTCTTGCACTCCACAACAAGCATGGAAGACAGTTGCTTGTGGCGTGCCCTTTCCTCCTCCAACTGGCTCGACAGCTTCTTCTGCTCTTTCTCAAACTTTTTCACTTGGGACTTTTCAAACTCCACCTGGAAGTTAAGAACAAAAGAGATTTTAAGGGTACCATAAAACCTCCTGAAAGTAAATGAAGGGCAACACCCCAAAAGGGAACAGGTTTACTGTGTATCTGGGAGAAATGACACAGTAAAAAATGACAATGGCTAAAAAAGAGGTTATGGCACCAGAAATCAGCAAAATAGTCTGGAACAACTCAGCTTGCACATAGTAACAATTATTACTTACTAGTAGTTTTATCCTGTGTGAAATTCGATTGGCCTTTAGCGAGATACACACCCAGTCTGCCATGCACTGACAGAACAAGCAAAGCTTCCTTCCACCTCATTTACCACTTTGTCAGTTTGCCTTTTAAAGGCATTTAGGCTTTAAAATGCTGATGTGTTATGTATGCTTAACAAAGGCTACAGCGCTTGAGTAACAGAAAACAGTGGCTTAAATATTTATTAGCATCTCTGAACAACACCCCCAGGAGATCTCCCATGACTTATTCTGAATTTTGAGTACTGCAGTGAGCTATCAATTGTAAATGCAATCCTGTTCTCCCTAACTCCTCGGATTTCAGGCTGAAGTAAGATTCCAAACCATCTGATTGCCTATTAATACCTTTCAGCACTGCTCAGCTACCAAAACACACTGAGCAATGTAAGGCTGTTTTTCATATCAAGATGATAAAAGCTAGGAGTGCCTCACAGAGGGAGGTTCCTGCTGCTCTCTCACCGCAGCCCTGCCCAGCTGCCCGGGTTGCTGTGGCTGGTACCTGCTGGGTGAGCCGCTCCCGCTCCTTCTCCAGCATGTAGGTGACATCGTCCCCCTCGGCCGTGTCCTGGGCGTGCCGCTGCCTCTCCTCCTCCAGGTCCAGGATCACCTGCCAACACACAGCAGCCTTCAACTGCCAGTGCAGAGAGCAGAGCCTGTGCACAGCTCCAGAGTGACATGGCAGCTCCAGACAGCCCAGCTCAACTCACATCACAGAAAAGCAGCTCTTGGACAAGTCCAATATATGTAATTACCTGGTCAAATTGAGTCAGGTTGTGACAGACGTGAGGGAAACCTCACACTGGATCTATTTTACTGTTAAATATCTAAATGGCACACTTTTCCCCCAGACTGTGCAATATCCTTGGGAGGTTCATGTCGTGAATGGTGCCCTCATTCCAGAACGGTGGGGGCTGGAAGGGATCTCTGGAGAACCCCCCTGCCAAGGCCTTGCCCTGGAGCAGGGGGCACAGACCAGCCCAGGAGGGTTCTGAATATTGGCAGGGAGGGAGAATCCACAAGCCCTCCACAGCCTGTTCCAGTGTTCTGTCACCCTCAAAGTAAGTCAGTTTTTCCTCATATTCAGCTGGAAATTCCTGTATTTCAGTTGTCCCTTGAAAGTCAGAATTTCCTGGCAGGACCTTCAATCCAAGCCCAGCAGGAGCAGAGGTGCTGCATGCAGGAGACACAGGGCTCTAACAACAGAACAATTCCTGCTGTGGCTCCAGCAGCAATTCCCACTCAGGCTGCTCCCAGTGCCTTACAGGGATTTGAGGACTCCAGTGTAAAGTTTATTTTAAAGAACATTAATTTGTTCTTCCACTTAAGAACAAGATGAGCTCTTGAAGTGAAACTGCTTCCCATAAGGGCCCAGTGAAGGAGCTCCTTCAGCTTTAACACTGAATTACATGAATAATTGAAATGCTATTAACAAAAAAGCCAGAATACAAACTTCCCAAGAGGCTCTGCTTATCTCATCACCAAAACTAAGCTCTCCCAACACATCCTCACCATGAATTTAGCAGCTCCTCAGTCTTTCTGAAATTTAAGATTCCAAATAATGCTTAAATATTATCAAATATACAAATATACTTGAAGTAGACAGGAAGAGGAAAAGGTGAAAAAATATCTGATTTTACTGTATGACTTAGTTGGATATTTGGCTGAAAAGTGAAGCCCAGACTTGTTCTTACTTCTAGTGACATCAATTTTTGCGGTAGTATGGTCTCACACATGACCAAGCACTTTATTGGTGTCAACACACATTAAAGGTATGTCTGAATAATAAAAGGTGCTTCATTAAAGAGGCTAAATGGCAAGAAAAATACCTTTGGTCACTCCATACTTCCTTAGGGAAGCACAAGGAGGTGCCTTCCCCTGGCAGCAGCTCTTCAATAACCACAGAGAACAAGTCCCAGGCAGAACAGTGACAGGTCTGCTGCGAATTCCATCTTCCAGAAACCCTTTCGTGCATTTTGGGAAGCATTACACCTCCCAGCTGTAAGCTAGATCCTTTTTGGTGTGTCCTAACAAAAACATCTTGTGTATATTTCAAATTCTGGAATTATAACTAATCAGCTCACCAGCTGCATCAGCTGCAGTGAGAAGTTTAAACAAAGGTGCAAAGTTCTTTTAGTTACCAAGCCTCAGGGAACTTAAGTGTTTTTGCTGAAGTTAACTTGTCATTGAAATGCAACTATAACTTCTGCACATCTTAATTGAGGTAAAACCTACCTTTCTGTGTCTGCTTTCTGCAGCAGCTAGTTGGGATAACATTCTTTCCTGCATATTCTTGCAATGCTTCATCACCACTTTCAAAATAGATAAAGGATTGGAGCACACTGGTTGCTTTTCACCGTGATTCCCCTCTTTCAGTGTCTCAAAATCTCTCTGCAGAGCCATCAATGGATCGCTGATGTTGTATTTCCCATAGCGTTCCTCAATGAATGTGTCCCTGTGCTGGGCCTGCAACACAAAAACAAATTTGCATTTTAATATACTCAAACTAGCTAAAGAAACAGGCTTTGTAGTTAATATTCCTTTTCCCCAGTTTTCCATTTAAAGAGAATTTAACACAGTCTGATTCATATCCTGTTATCTGCTAGAAATAAAGGCAATAAAGATAAATCTCGCTTAAAAACACAGCATCTCCACAATATTTCCAGTCTACAAACATCCTCATACCACAGCTACCTGCCAGGCCATGACTTACATTCCACAGCTGTGTGAAAGGAAAGAAGGTAAGTACCAACTCTTGCTCAACAAAAGATTTAATCATTTATTGTCGCATGAGTGAAAGAAGCAGTTGTGTGCTTTCCTTGACTATGTCACCATCAAAGAATTTCATGTTGAGCAATTAAAGAGTTTCATTCTGGCAAGAGCCTTAAATCTGTGAATTGTTAATAAAATCTTTAACGTTCTCATCCAGACTAAACAGAGTTTAGTTTCTCAGGACAGGAATGATGAGGTTTCCTTTGGTGCTTGTGAGAATTAACTCACACATACTAGGCTCTACATTTACAATGCTTAATGGCTGGGCTCAATGAGCTCAGAGGTCTCTTCCAACCCCAATCATTCCATGAATCAGCCATTCCATCTGGAAATCTGTTTGTTAGGACACCCATAGGCTTATCCTATTCAACATGACTGTAAAGTTCTGAAAACAAAACAAAATCTCATAGACAGATATGAAAGCATTATCTGTGTGTTCACCACCATGATAAGAAACCAAATATTTATGCAACAAAAGACACAGAAAACCAGATGTAGATTCAAAAGAGCCCTCAGAGGCGTCTTGGCTCATAGAAATCTAATCACTGATTTCCAGTGAAATGGTTCTGGGCTGAATTCTGAGCATTTGTGAAAACCTGTGAGAGTGCCCCATTCCCCTGCGTGCCACTGGCAGCACCACCCCACGCCCAGCAGAGCTGATGCACCTGCCAAGAAATACCAGCTGAATATGAGACTGCAGCTTGGTTCCCTGGATGCCTGCTGTCCTGTAAGGACTGCTTACCAGGACAGCTCACACCTTCTCTTTTCCACAGTGCATAAATGACTCTTCAGTTCTGCACTGGCATGTCCTCGGTGAGGCCACAGAGAAGGATGGGCTTTTCCTCTGCTCGAGTCACCTGCACCCCTGAAATGCAGGAGTGAGCCCTGGGACCTTGATCAAAGTGTGTTTAATTTAGAACAGACTTTAGCATGTGTGACCTACTCAAGGGTTCTGACCTTAAATGCCCTTTTCCTGCCACAGCACACACGTTTTTCCCTTGAGCAACCGCTCCAAACAAACGCTGTCTGCATCTTCCCAGGTGTGCTTCACCCTTCTGCTCCCAGCTGGGGAGCACAAACAGCAGATCACCCATGCCAAGGCAAGCACAGCAGCTCTCTGGAGCTGGTGGAGGGCCCTAAACATGAGTCCCACACTCTGCTGATGCTGGGAATGGCACTCAGCTGAACAAAGCTCCCTGCTCTGAGTGCAGAGCCAGCCCGTGCCAGCCTCGCTGTGCCCTTCCCTGTCATGAACAGGAATGGCAAACTGTCACCCATTTCTCATGGATTGCACAAGGACGTCATTTAGACAGGAAAGACTGGGCCCGACTCAAATGAAAAGATAGCTCAGAAGCCAGTGCTTCTTGGAATGGCTCTTTTGTGATGTCCCAGTATCAAAACCACAAATGAGCACACAAGAGCAGGAGTCACAGAATCGTGGAACATCCCCACACAGCAGCTGGTAGAGCTACACTGGAACAGTGAGAGATAAATAATAAAACTTGGCTTTACTCAAAGAGCTGGTGAGATTTGCTGGTCCCACCTGCATTCTGAAATGCAGCCATGTGATTAACATGAAATAAACTAAAAAAATTGATTTTTGCTCCTAAAAGGAAAAGTGTTTGCACTACTTTGACAAGAGGCATAAAAAAACCCAACCCAAAATATCTTCTCCATGACCAGATTAGAGGCATCCATCCTGTGAGTCCAGTTTGGAGCTGGATTTTAACCCTGCAGTAAACAAACACAGAGGAACAGCTCACACTTACAGACACCCCTCCCTCTCTATCAGCAACATCCATCAGGAACTGTGGGTACCTTTGATCAGAGCTTCAGATATTGTTCTAACTTTACACAATAATAAAAAGGAGAGGAAGGAAAAGATCAGCCCTGGAAATGGGAGAGCAGTCCTGGATAATGGGGCAGCCCTGGTTTAATGAATCACAGGAAAAACTACAGGTTTGGCTTTTTTTTAGGAACAGGGAATCTTCTGTTTTTCTGAAGTGTTTATACAAGTGACTCAATGAAAGCTCCATATAAGTGTGGAGGGAATTTCTAAGTGACTCAAGCATTAATAAGTCTGTAAACATGAACTGGGATCTCCGTCCAGCTGGCCTTACTGCTTTGACAGATGAGCTTAATCCCAACTCATCCCAGGGCTGGCCATTCTACAGAAACATGGGAGAGACCCTTCAGAAGGGCACAGTGCTCCAACTGTGTAAACAAACCTCGCCTTTACTGCTGGGCAACTTCTACTAAGTAACAGCTCCAAAAACTGAGATTAAGGTGATTTTTGCAGTCCTGAAGGTGTAACAAAAGCCATGTTTTCCTCTGCTCCTCACAGCACTGGGCCCTGAACTCTGAATAAACCACCCACTCTGAATTCAGTGGGGTGGTTTATTTCCTGTTTGGAAAAGAACAAGGAGTTCTTCCTTGCTACTTTGAGCAATTAAGTATTTTCCTGAACTAGCAAGACAAACAGATGAGACTATCATAACATTAAGAGCTTTCTCAAGTCCAGCTATTCTTCTTCAGTAGCCAGCAGAGCATAAACATTTAATTAAAGTTGTCTAGACTGGAGAAAGTCTTAACCAGGTCATCCTCCACCGACCACACCACGTTTGCAAAAACAAACCCAGTGCTTTGGCGTTAGGGCCACTGTGCACTTGGAAATGTAAACAGGGATTTTCCAGCCTGTGACACCTCTGTGCTACAGGTCCTACAGAGCAGCCACCTGAATCACTGAGGCAGCTCGTGGAAAATGAATTTACAGTGCCATAATCTCCAGAGGGTATTTTATACAGGTGTGGAAATGCCACAGAATTACTTCTGCCACGGCTTGTGCTCCTCCTGAGACAGCTCTGCAACTCAGCTTCTCTGTCACTGGAGGTCACGTCCAAATGTCCTCAACACTTCTGATTTTGTCCTGTCTGAACTGGATTCTACCTTAAATACAGTTGTAGTTCAACTTTCAGAACAGAAGGAACTTGATGGTAGAGGAACACTCTATTAGTGAGCCCAAAGTGAAAAACAACCTAGATCTCAGATCACAGCACAGAAAACACAAATCCACAGAAAATCAAGGTTAAATGAAAAGGAGATCAGGTTACAAAATGCAGTGTTAGTTAAGGAGTGGAAAATTTCACCTGAACACCAGAGATGACATTCATACCTCCAACATCAGCAATGATGCTTTGAAAGAAGATGCAATTCTGGGCAATTACATCTTCTGATTTAGTACCTCCACCTCTATCATCTCAAACAGGCAGAACTGTGAATTTCCCAACAAAATACTTGAATTCCAGAAGCAACTAAAGGGATTACTCAGCAACTTTCCAGACTATCAAACTGACCTCTCCCAACAGGAAACAAAGATAACATATAAGCTTGGGGTGCTTTTAAAAAAAAGAAGGAACTATACAAGTGAACTACCCTTAAAAATAAACTTACAGAAGACTGGAAAAATTAGGCATAAGCAGAGGGGGTTCCACATGAAAATGGCCGGCTTTGAGCTCCAATTTGGGTAATGGACCACTGCTAGTCTGCCTGGGAAGAGATAATTCTGATTTTATGGGGCAGAAGCAACATCTGACCCAACTGAAAAGATGTTTCCTGTGCAGGCAGGCAAAGCAAAGGCCTTGCTTTGTTAGGAAAAAACTACTGTTTCCTCTTGGGATTTCTAGGCTGTTTTGGGATGAATGTTTCCCATAAGCTATTTCTGCATTTTTTTTTAAATAAAGTATTTCTTTCTACTGAAACCTTGTTTATGTGACAGAATATTCTCTCTGTCTTCAGTAATCTTTGCAACTTGTTTTACTGGAACATCAAACAGGGAATTTCCAGGACCTATTTCAAGTTTTTTGGACATCAAGTAGAGTATTTCTCCTCCCTGTAATTTCAGAGTTCAGGTTTTAACCCTTGGTACAAAACAAACACACTCTTAATTAACTCTAGCTACTGAGTTTGCAGTTCTCCAGTGATAATTTGCACCGAAGTTCCTCCTTCATGTAGCAGAGAGGGGAATAAGCTTTAAATAGCTCCTTACTGCCTTGAACTTCCTTATTAGCTTCTCTCCCCAGAGACAGAAGTTGGGAATAAAGACAGGCTGAGGTCACAGCAAGCACTGAGACAAAAGGAAAATGGGGGTGGGGACCTCTTGCTTTGCCCAAAAATAAATGTCAAAATGCTGGAGTGGGATTCCCAGTGTTGCAGCAGTGTCCCAGCTCCAGCTCTGCAGCAATGCCAGGCACAGAGCCACCAAGCAAATTGTTCAAATGCAGCATCTGTCCTAATTGCCATCATTACAGCAGGTGAGCAGACCTGATAAACGAGAGCTACCCACATTTGCCCAAGTAAGACCTGTTATCAGCTCTGAAAAATAGAAGAAGCTTTCTCAGGAAACGTCAAGCAGCACAAAACTGCAGCTTCCCTTGCTGGGAAGTTCTGGTGACTTCTGGCTGTGCCTGGCCCCAGCACCCTGGGGTGGTGCTCCAGGGGCTGCCCCCTGCTCAGGAACGTGCTGTGGTCACCCCAAAACCAGGGAGCACCCACACCCAGACAGCTGGAACCCAGAGCAGGAGCCCTTCCAGCAGGGAAGTCATTCCCACACCTCTCTGCTCCTGCTCAGCACACACCTGGGAGCCTGAAGGTGAGGAGAGTCAGCTTTTGAAAATACTGGCAAACCGTGCTGCTTCGAGCAAGAAATAAACCAAAAACTCCCCAGGCTTGCAAGAAAAGCTGTAAGGAATGCCTGCATTCCACAAGACAGCACCCATGGGAACACTGCTCCATGGAAGCTGCTTTCTAAGTGATGCATAAGCCCAATTTGCCCCATCTGGGAAAGATTTAACAGCAGGAAGGTTTTGTATTACTGAACTTTTCTTTTTATTTAAACAAGAGGTAGAGTTAAGTTTTCGAAACTGCACTCTAAACCTAATTTCTAAATCCACTACCAAACAATACCTAGTTTTTCATTAATATTGCTTTAGAGTGAATCACTGCACTCAGGAGCAAAGAGATGAATACCAGCTCCCAGTCATTAACACAAAATAGTTTCTATTCCAGTGTAAATTGCCTGAGGCCTTATTAACATAAAGGAATCAGCCAGAAAGCTGTTTCCTGTTTTCTAAAAGTAAACAGAACTTGAGTTCTAATGTATGGAAAACAGGGGGGAGGGAACAAAGTGCTCTAACACAGCGATAGAGATCCATTTAAATATTGAATTGTTTCCAGTCGTGGTGTGCTATTTCAGAAGGCAAACCTGTGGCTCATGCAACCCTTCCTACACAGCAGTAAGGACTGAGAGTCTAAGTCTCAGGATTATGCAACTCTCTGACAGCATCTGGGTTTTCTGGATGATATAAACACAATTATAACTACAGGAAAAGGAGCACAATAAGAAGTCAGCCTTAAAATCTGTTCCAAGGAGAACATTGAAATTTATGTAGTGGACAGGAAGCTACTTTCAGGCAAAAAAAAAAAAAAAAAGTTGGTTTTTTTTCTTTCCAAAGAGGTTTTAAAACGGAGGAAGCAAACTGAAGCACTGGGAAAGAATATTTTGAATACAGTCAGTTTGTCAGACAGCAAGGAAGAAAGGGCCAAGATCTGGGGAGAGGGGGTGAAAAGAGAGAGAAGAAAGGAGTGAGTTCAACAAGCAGTGTCTGGAACACCCGGCTCAGCAGCTCAATTCTGACACAGAGAAACGGGGCCAGTGCCAGCCAACAAGTGCCTGATACCATGAGGGAGAGGAAAACTATTTTAAGCTTTGTCATCTGCACGCATGGATTCTCTCTGCTAAATGCCAGATGCAAAATGTTTGTCTCTAAGCATGCAGGAATATCAATTATTGCAGACTGTACTACAATCAGATGACATGTTTACAAATTAAGGTACTCTTCCTCTGCAAGTGCCTGTCCTGTCCTATAATGTACCAAAGGACTGGACTCAAACAACCAGAGCTCAGAATAATTTAAATCTGAAGCAGAAGTAAAATTAGCCCAGGAAGAGAAATGTGCTTTTGTTACTATGAGGGAAGCAAACAGGCAGATAAAATTCTGATTTCCAACCACTGACATCTACGTGTTTAACACAACTGCTGTGGTTTAGGGTTATGCAATCCCCTAAGAAAGTTCAGAGGATTGAGCTCCACCTGCTCCCAACATATACCCACATTTAACATAAAACTATTACTCTTCCAAAGAAATGCAGCTGCCGAGGCAGGACACCCTGTCCACAGCACCTGGGGAACTGAGAGAGCTGTGAGACCACAGACAGTTCCTCTGTGTGTGGAACAACCAGCTTCCCCCAGCCCCGGGAGCCCATGTCCTCTCCTGGAAATTACAACTCAATCTGCCCAATTTGTACAAGTCAAACTAAATGCTCTCAAGAGTGCAAATCTTTAACTCAGTCTGAGAAGTTGTTTTTATTCAGGGCAGCACTTTTATGCATCAAAACGTGAGTAAACAGATTAGCAAGGTTTCCTTTAATTAGTCACACACAAAGTCTTTTGGCCAGTGAGGCACGGTAAAGCTGTTACCACAGTTACTATCAGCAAACAAGGAGAAAAACAGTGTGAGGCCAGTACTTCTCTAGCTGTATATTCCAAATAAATGGACAAAGCAAAGCTGGAAGGGCTCTGCTGCTGAGCCTTTGCCCAGGCAGCAGATGAAGTTACACGACTTTTCCTTCCACGCATGGAAAGGGCAGCAGAGCTGCTGCCAGCAGGGAGCCAGCCCCGGCTGCAGCACCACTGGGGACAAGCTCTGGAGCCAAAGAGCAGCACAGCTGCAGATCTACCACTCCTCACAGTGCTGCAGGCACAGGGCACATCCCAGGGTGGCAGCTTTTCCCTGAGATCATCTCAGGAGGCAGCAAGAGCCAGCTGGGATTTGAAGCTCTCACTGCCCTTTCCCACCAGCTCCAGCTGTCCTCACAATCCCGAGATGAAACACTGCAGCATATCCTGACAGAGGAAGGGGAAAATAGCCCTAACCTTTGATTAGATCAGTATTTTATACTCCATAATTATCAAGCATAGGTTACAATTTCATTTAATTTCTTCTCAGTTATGAGTACTTGACAAATTATGTCAAAGGGTATTCTTACTGTATTAATCTCCTCACACAAGAGGGAACTGCAGGTTAAACTTCTACAGGAAAGATAATTGCTTTACACTACTGGAAGGTAGGCAATAAAAAGCCCTTCTGGAATGGAGCTGCTACATTTCTTCCCACCGGTCTCTCTGTGCTCCACTGTACACATTTCACACTGAAATACTGAAGGGAGGCTTGTTTTGGTAACACATTCTGACCACACACAGTGAAAAAATGGATCTCAGGACAGAGCAAAAACTTGCAAGTGTGTATCAAAACAGAAAACAAACCTTCCACCTGACCAATAGTTTTGAGAGGGTAACAATATTCCTCCAAAATAAAAGGATTATCTAAATGCAAAAGCAATTAACAACTAACATAAGTATCTCAACTGCTCTGGAGGAGGATATGCCCCCACTCCACTAAAAGATGTTTGGAATCAAGCTGGAGAAGCTTTTGCTGGAAAAGCAAGTCCCTGCAGCTCTCAGGCCTGCAAGCTGCCATTCCTCTTCTGAAATATCTGCAAGTTTTACACATTATGAGCAGTGACAGGTCAGCTTGAAAAAGCCTTCAAGATTCAACCCTGACACAACTAATTCCTTCCAAAATTGACCCCTGCCATCATTTATACCACTGGTTTTTTCACTTTGCTGAGGCTGAGTGCCAACCAGGCATCCTTCAAAGAGCAGCAGAACTGCACATGGACAATGTGTTTTCTAAAATCATTTCAGGCTCAATATCAGCACAGCAAACTGTGCAGAGAGCCACACTCCCCGATCCAGGCCAGCAGCAGCACAGAGCTCACACCACACCAGCCAGTGTGCACCTGCAAGGAGAGGCTCCAGCACCAGCCCTGCCTTGTCCCATCACCTGCTCCCCCAGCACCACGACCTCAGCTGCCCTGATACTGAAACTGGCTTTTTGGAGCAGTTTTAGCTGGCATCTGCCTCACTGGAAGGTTACACTAATGCTCGTGCCAGCAAAGGAAAGAATCAGTAGCTGAGCACTCAGGGCTGCTGCTCTCAGCAGTGCCAGCTTATGGTGGTTTAGCCAACACAAAGCCACGGATGCTCTTTACTTAGTGTGACGTTACTGTCACTAAAAGACTAATCTGTGATCCCTCTTGGAGAGAAGAGTTTCTGCTTTAAGCAGCCCTCCTTGCTAAAGGAGGAAAAAACCTAGAAAGGAATTCTGGTAGACCTTTTACACAGCAGAAACACACGGTTCTTTATCAGGAAGGATGAAAACACACATGTAACACTGTATTACAATACCAAAATGCCTCTTGCAGACAGCTTCCAAGACAAAAATTATCTACAGCATTTACTATGTAATCCTGCTGATATTAAATGGGATTCTGAACCAGTAATGAACTTCACCTTTGGATACAAGCTCTCTGCAGAGCTCACAGCAGTACTGTTGTCATGTTTGTTTCTTATCCTGATACTTAAAACCTACCTTTAAAGCCTCTATGACAAGATCTCTTGCTTCTAATTCTCCCTCAAGAATGCTAAACAGCGTCAGTAGTTCTGGTTTGCTGAGTTTTTCCAGATTCATCCTGAAAACCTGAAAAATAATGAAACCTAGTTTAGTAGGCATTTCTTTGGACATTAAGATCGGTATTCAAAGCTATGACATATAATCTCCAGTTCAGCTTCCAGCTTTTTGGATTGCAAATTGCCCTGAGGGGGGATAATTTTCTCTCCAGCTTCCAATACCAGTTGCAGAAGACGCATTTGTCACCTTCTCCCAAGGGACAGGAACATATGCACACCCAGATGGCCATGGCAGAATGTGTGGGCTAACAGGACAGGACAATATTCACCAAGCAGCAGCCAAAGTTGACAGGAGAGGGGAAAAACAGGGATATTCAAAAGTCATACTGATTACACATCTGCCTCACACAGCTGCAAACATCACTGAGGAGCTGTGATGAATGAAGGCCAAAGTGGGCCACCCACAGGAGCTCAGCAGTGATGGGAACGTTGCAGTGCTGGGATTCGCTTCCTGGAAATGCCATTATCCACACTGATGGAGCAGGCCCAAACCCCTTCACAAAAATCAATGCCACAGAAAATACACACTTCATTACTATTCTTTCAAACTGTTTCAATATCAGCATCATTTATTAAATATAATTTTACTGCCTACATAAGATATCCATCATCTGAACTGCACATAAAGAGGCTTCACATTCCCTTGCATCTTTGCTGATACACTTAACACTGTCCCGTAATAAGCCTTTTTGTTACATTATTTTGTTAAAAATGGAAACAATTTCAGACTAAATCCTTGTCTCTGATGAAAATATACCCATTGATACAGTCTTGTGCTTTGCACAGCCATCAAATATACTTTTCTGAGTCCAAGTCATGTCCATCTTTCACCACACTTTGTGTCAAGCAGAAAATGCTACAGCATGAAGAAGCTACTCAGAGATATCAAACTCCAGTGCCAAGTGATAAAGGGTTAAATTAGCCCCTACTGGAGAAGTCTATCCAGCTAAAACATTCAGCTGAAGTCTAGCTTGTCTGAAGTCATTGCTCCTTTACAACTGATTTGCATAACTGTGCCTTGGAGAGTTATACACAAAAGCAAGTTCTGTCTTGTTTGTGCCAGAGCAGTTTTCCAGTCGCTGGGAACAGAAAGCACTGCAGTCTTCATACAGCAAGAGAAATCAGAAATCTCCTCTGTGCCCCTCTGCTAAGCAGGGAAGTGTCTCATCAGACTCACATTCCTGCCTCACAGAGTGTTTTACATGAAATTCCATAAAGCAGCAACGTTTCTTACAGGCTCTGCTGGCTCAGCCTCCCGCTGGCATGGGCTGCTCAAGGAAACGCCGGTGGAAGGGACCAGGAGTGGCTGTTCCAAAACCAAACTGGACTGGACACCACAGATCTGTCAGCATTGCAATTCTGCTCCCTGCTGCAGATCCATTCACAGATTCAAGAGGAAAAACCAAGAGTGGAATGTTTGGGAAATCTGCTCCTATTTGTCACCGTGTCAAAAAACCCTGATCAAAACTTGACACAAAGGCACAATTTAGGAAACTCACTGTATTGACTAAAATCACGTTTCTGTGGGCCAGGGCAGAGCTGGTCACTCTTCAGCACTGATCCCTTCTGGTCAGTCCATGGACCTGCACAGATGTCCAGGTGGGAGCCTGACCATCTCCCTCAGCTCTGGACACGGCTGGAGGGCTCTGTTGTCACAGGGTGCCTGGCTAGCTGAGACCATGTGGAAGGAGTGTGATTTACAACTTGGTCATCTTAGAAAAATGGAAGAGAGGGCAACAGAAGCAGCAAAGAAATGCTAAAACATCAAGAAGTAGCCACACAGAGTGAGAAAAGACATAGCCTGGTTCTAGTCTTTGATATTTACCGTGTTTGTGTGGGTGCTTGTGTCAAAGCTGCAGCATTTCCCTGGGCAGATGTGCAATATCCAAACATCTGCTTAGGAGATGCATGGCTTGATTTCAAAACCATCCCAGTCCTTGCTCAGACTAAACTCACAGGTTCTAAGACTGAACCAATAGCAGTGAAATACCTTTTATTGCCCGACACTCACCGAGTTACAGTAGCGCTGGGGCATTATAAACCTGAAGGAAAAGGAGAAGCTTCCTTGGAGATCTCAGAACAAAGTGTATCACATATTTCTGTTACCCCAGGACAGTAAGTGTTGAACATGGACTTTCAACATGACTGCATCCATGCTTTTTCTTTAAAAAGAGATGATGTGGAAATGTGCAGCTGCATTCTCCCCAAGAGCTACCAAACAGCTCAGTCTTACAGCAAGGACAGCTACCAGCTGCAGTTTGGTATTTTAAAGCTATTAGTCAGGGCAGCAATAATTTCTACTCTATATTCTAACTACTCCCATTGTGACTTGTACTTCCCAGCGTTGTAGGAATAAGCCATGCTATTCTTACCACACCTCTGTAGTCTTTAATGTGCTTAATAACATAAACAAGCCCTGTCCTAAAATATACAGGTAAAAATACTTAAGAGAAATAAAGAGCAGGAGCCAGTTTGCACAGTAATCATTCATCCAACAACAAGAGGTAACATTAAAGGTATGTAAGTGGTACAGCCTCAGCTTCCTCATGTGCAACCTGCTGCAAGAGAAGATCTCTACCTGCTTCGTTTGCATCAGTTACTTCACACTGCTGAGGGAACAGACTGGGAGCAGATGCAACAAACAAAGTCACTGCTCTAAAAAAACCCACCAAAATGTACCCGTATTCTCCAGCAGGGAACTTTCAGAGCACCCCAGGCAGATGTCTGTTATGCTGAATGGATCACAAGCCCTTTAAGGGCCACTCTGCACTTGGGAGTTGAAAATTCAGGGGAAAAAAAAGCCCTATTCATTTGATGTTACTATTTTACAGAAACAAGAAGCATCTCTGGATCAGAGAGCTAATAAGCATGTATTTGAGCTCCTTTTCCCCTATCCAAATCTAAACCAAATCCATTCCCAGCCCTCCAGGCTCCTGAGCTAACCTTTCCTAGGCTGCTTTCAAGCTACACATCCCTGTGCCTTCCCTCATCCCCTGTTTTATCAAAAGATCACACCAACTCCATTAAATCACCCAGTTCCCCTCCTCACAAACAGTCTCATTCTACCAAAGGGACCTGGGCACTTCAGCTGGGGAACCTGACCCTCTATTTCCAAACCTTTAACCAAGAGACAGAGCTTCCCAGCATCAGAAACAAGAGCCAGCAATTCCCAGGGCATGTTACCCCTTTACATCCAGGGAAATACACTGAGTGCACTCACATAGATCACAAACCACAAAGACTTTGTTGTTTAGTCTGATTACATAAATATTTTCCCTGAGTCTGAGATACACCACCATTTTTGGACAATAAGCCAGAGTTTAGAGCATAAACAAAGATAATCACTTTCTGCTTGCCTAAAGGTGAGCATCCTTTCAGCTGTGGACCACTGGAGTCTCCTTGACAGACCCATACCCACCCTCCAAGGAGATAAAACCTTTCTTAGAAAAGTTATTTCCCGGTATTTCACTGAAAATAACCATCGAGAGCAGTTTAAGTGTCCCTACGACCAACAGAGCGGGGGAGTTATCTCTGGCATGTGCCACTTGAGGAACACACAGATAAGCTGGCAGCTCCTCCGCGCCCTCAAGCACGGCAGGATGGTCCTGAAACCACGCCAGGCTACATTTCACTGCTCTCACACACACAGGGGCACGAACCCACCAAAGAATGCTGCCAGCACAGGAGAACCTCACCCACCGACCTCAAGGGCTGGAGCCAGGGGCAGGAATCCCAGGGGAGCTGAATGCACAGCCCGAGGCTTCAGGATCCTCTGCGAGCCCTTGGCTCAAAACTCTTCTACTTTTTAAAAAAAATCATGAAGAACAAAGCTTGTTGCTCCTTCTTCCTCTGAAAGGGGGTATTTCCTAAACCTACACCAATGAAACAACGCCACAATGCCGATAATTCTGAATCAGCTTAATTTTCTTTCCTGTGTTCCTGAAGAGGAACCAGCATTTTCCAGAAGCCAGCACGGGCAGTCGTGTAATCACAATAATGGGAGAACCTAAATGAGCAGTTTGAGAAGTCCTGACAGACAAGTTCCCAAAACTGCTGCTGCGTGTATCGCGTGGTGTTTGAGTCGTTTCAATAATTACATATGTTCATGTAATGAAAAAATGCTAACAAAGACGTAGTAATTGTGTATCCACAATGCTACCTGGCATTGCATCACCGCTCTGGAGATCTAGGTTAAAACGACAAGTGTTTATATTTCCTTCACCTTTGTATCTCAGCCCTAAAGGAAAAACGGCATTACCCACCAAAAAACCATCCTCACCGCATTAGTTACTGAAGTAATACCCAGGAGGAAGCAAATCAGCAAAATTGTGAGCACGGATTTTGTGTGGGTCCTTGAAGCCCCTGCGCAGCAGAACCGAAAGCACGGCTGGCTGCTGAGCTCCAGCCCCGGCCCGGGGAGCCTGCTCCCGCTGCCGCTCCCGGCCCCGGCCCGGCACGGGCGAGCACCGCGGGTCAGCCCGGGACACCGGGCTGCGGCACGGCCGGGGCTGCACCGCCCGGGACCGCCACCGCCCGGGGAACCGGGACAGACCGGGACCGGCACCGCCCGGGGAACCGGGACAGACCGGGACCGGCACCGCCCGGGGAACCGGCACCGCCCGGGACCGCCACCGCCCGGGGAACCGGGACCGACCGGGACCGGCACTGTCCGGGGAACCGGCACCGCCCGGGACCGGCACCGTCCGGGGAACCGGCACCGCCCGGGGAACCGGCACCGTCTGGGACCGGCACCGTCCGGGGAACCGGCACCGCCCGGGGAACCGGCACCGCCCGGGGAACCGGCACTGTCCGGGGAACCGGCACCGCCCGGGACCGAACGGGTGGCAGGGGCCGGGCTCGGCGGCTCCCGCGCTGCACCGGCCCGGTACAACCGCGCCGAACAAAGGNCCGCCGCCGCCGCGGCCGCGGGCCAATCCGCCGCGGGGAAGGCGGGGCGGGGGCGGGCACAGCCAATGAGGTGGCGCGGAGGGCGGGGCCGCGGGTGAAAATCCCTTTTGTTCGCGGCAGAGCAAGCGGGCGGCCGTGATTGGCGCGTCACTTCCGGCGGGGCGGGGCCGAGGCACCGCCCGGGCCACCGCCCCCTTCCCATGGCCGTGTCCCGGTCCGGTCCCGCTCCCGGAGCCAGCGGCGAGAAGGGCTGTGCGAACCCGGGGCACGGACAGGGGGGCGGGGGCCGCGCCGGAGGAGGCTCGGGGCGGGTCAATGCCCGTGGTGCCCGGGGCAGAGCAGTGCCCTCAAACCCTCACGGTGCCCGGGGCAGAGCACAGAGCAGTGCCCTCAAACCCCTCACGGTGCCCGGGCAGAGCACAGAGCAGTGCCCTCAAACCCTCACGGTGCCCGGGGCAGAGCACAGAGCAGTGCCCTCAAACCCCTCACGGTGCCCGGGCAGAGCACAGAGCAGTGCCCTCAAACCCTCACGGTGCCGGGGCAGAGCAGTGCCCCCAAACCCTCACGGTGCCCGGGCAGAGCACAGAGCAGTGCCCCCAAACCCTCACGGTGCCCGGGCAGAGCACAGAGCAGTGCCCTCGAACCCTCACGGTGCTCGGGGCAGAGCAGTGCCCTCAAACCCTAACGGTGCCCGGGCAGAGCACAGAGCAGTGCCCTCAAACCCCTCACGGTGCCCGGGCAGAGCACAGAGCAGTGCCCCCAAACCCTCACGGTGCCCGGGCAGAGCACAGAGCAGTGCCCTCGAACCCTCACGGTGCTCGGGGCAGAGCAGTGCCCTCAAACCCTAACGGGGCCCGGGCAGAGCACAGAGCAGTGCCCTCAAACCCTCACGGTGCCGGGGCAGAGCAGTGCCCTCGCAGCGGTTCTGAGCCCTGGCCCCCCGTCATTGCGGGACAGTCCCTCTCTCCTGATTCCTCCAGGTCCCGCTCCCCTCCTGGCACCTGGACGTGGCCTCACTCTCGACACCGATGGTTTGCCCAAGGGTGTCCATAATATCTCTGTTGTCTTTGTGCAGCAGCCCTCTAGCAGCGCTGCTCTGCAGGGTGGCTCACCTGGGCAGTGACCCGCCTGGGCAGTGACCCACCTGGGCGGTGACCCACCTGGGCAGTGACCCACCTGGGCAGTGACCCATCTGGGCGGTGACCCACCTGGGCAGTGACCCATCTGGGCAGTGACCCACCTGGGCAGTGACCCACCTGGGCGGTGACCCACCTGGGCAGGCCCTCGGAGTGGGCACAGCCCTCACTGCCGGGCACAACTTCCCTCTGAGGAGCAATTCTTCTGGGCGGAGGTGCAGTGTAAGAGTCAGCGTTCCGCTTCCTTTTCCTGCCGTCGGCCGAGGAGGGAGCCCTGGATGCGCTGGGATGGTCCTGGAGGGAATGCTGCCCGCGGAGCCCCAGCGCTGGGCTCGCCGGGCTGCACTGTCGAGGGCAGCAGGATTCCTGCAGCCGCAGCTGCTTACCCAGCACTCCGCTAAACCGGCGGGACAGCGGGAATGGGAACGAGCCCTTTCTGCGGAGGGCACGGCCGATCGTTCCGCCTTTCCATGAGATGTGCTTGGCATCGCTGATTCTAGGGAGCTGAGAACAGTTTGTAATGGCTTTTCGCACTATTGGGAGCACCTTGAGCTGCACCAGAGCAGGTTTAGTTGGAACATTAGGAAGAAATTCTTCACTGAAAGGGTGATGGTTTACCCATTGGAATGGGCTACCCAGGGAGGCGGTGAGGCCCAGCCGTGCCCAGCGGTGCAGCCCCGCCGTGCAGCCCAGCCGTGCCCAGCCGTGCCCAG
>VYZP01063998.1:12500-47341 GCA_013400635.1 Hypocryptadius cinnamomeus | reverse complement strand
CAGCATGGCCCCGCCCCCTTGCTGTGGCCCCGCCCCCTGGTCCGGGCCTTCGCCCCGCCCCCTCCCGCCGCCGTCCCGCCAATGGCGCGGGGGGGCGGGGCTTCCGGCGGAAGCGCGGGGCAGAGCGACGTGTGCGCCCCGCCGGGCCCGGCGCCGCCGCCATGCTCGACTTCTTCACCATCTTCAGCAAGGGCGGCCTCGTCCTCTGGTGCTTCCAGGGCGTGCGCGGGCCCGCCGCCACCGCCCCCGTCAACGCCCTCATCCGCTCCGTCCTCCTGCAGGTCGGGCGGGGCCGGCTGCCGGCGGGCGGAGGGGTGGGGAGGGGTCACATACCCGGCGAGGGGGCAGAGGGAGCGCCCAGCTGCCGTGAGGGAGGGGGGCGGTGGGACCCGTCTGCCTGGGGAGGGAGAGGAGGTGAGGCTGCAGACATGGCGGGGAGGCGGGGGTGGGACCGTGTGCCCGGGAAGGGAGATCAGCTGAGCCCGCGGAGCTGGCGGGGGAATGGGGACCGGGACCACCTGCCTGGGGCGGGGGAACCACGGGCACGAGCAGCTCCGGGGAGTGGGATCAGCCCGGTGAGGGGCGGAGGTGGATGGGAGGGGAGACATGAGTGGCACCATCTACCTGGGGACGGGGAGGAGAGGGGTGGCACGCAGGTGGCACCACCTGTTGGAGGGGACACACAGGGGCGGCAGCTCGGGGAGTGGGGACGGGTGTGGGGTCACCCATTTGGGGGGTGTGGATGGGGCCATCACCTTGGGGAGGCGACAGACTGGGATGGGACCACCTGCCTGGGACGGGGCACAGGGGGCTGGGTGGGATCACCCAGCTGAGGGGGGATGGATGGGACCACCTGCCCAGGGCGTGTGGGGTCATGTGTAAGGGATGCTGGACTGGTTTGGGAAAGGTTGGGGGGACAGGGATGATGGTTGGGAGAGGGGGATGACTGGGATAAGGGGATGGTGGGTGCTGCTGGCACCCCCATTCTGACAGCTGCTCTCCCCCAGGAGAGAGGTGGCAACAACTCCTTCACCCATGAAGCCCTCACACTTAAGTACAAACTGGACAACCAGTTTGAGCTGGTGTTTGTGGTAAGTGACCCCCCCCAGGCACCCCTGCGGTGGCAGGAGGGTCCCTCCAGCCCCCCATGTGTCCCCAAACCCGAAGGAAGGGGATTGCCCCAGAAAAGAGGGGGAGCAGTTCCCGCTGTGCTGAGGTTTGAGCAAACAGCTGTTTGCATTGCCTAGGGCTGGACCTCAGCTCCCAGGCTGGTTTGGCTCCTCTGTCTCTGGGAATTTGGGGGGTGAGGGGCTGTGATGAGCAGTTCAGGGGGATGTTGAGCAGTGACCCCAGTGTAGCCAGGCTCCCCCCAGAAGGGGGGACATGGGTGTCTGTCAGCTGAATGCCACTGCAGTGGCAGCTTATTTTAATCATCTGCAACAGGATTAAAACTAATCAAACCTCAAATAGAAGCTGCAGCCTTGTAAAACTTCACTTTGGCCAGAGCTATTGAAAAAAAGCCAGAAGTGTGTTGTTCCTTTCACTTTATGGAGCATTTAGTGCTCTCTTTTTTAGTCTCCTGGCACCTTATCTCCATAAATCCATACTACCTTTCCTGTTGACCCACTGATAAGCTAAAGGTTTTCTGCCCTTGCCCTACGTGTCCCTGTTGCCATGAGACAGCCTCTGTGTGTTACAGTCACCTGTTGAAGCGAAGCTCTGGGCTGTTTTTTACCTTTTGGGGGCATTTTAAAAGCCTGGGAAGGTGGAGCAGGAAGTGCAGGCTGAAGCTTGCCCAAGTTAAAGAACTCTGAATTAAACAGAGAGGTTTTTGCTTGCTTGCTGCTGTTGAATGAGCTGGAAGTGCAGTGTCTGTTGGCTGTGCTCCTTGGCAGGTGGGCTTCCAGAAGATCCTGACTCTAACCTATGTGGACAAGTTGATAGACGACGTCCACAAGGAGTTCAGGGACAAGTACCGCAACGAGTTCCAGCAGAAAGGAGCCCTGGGCCTCCTAAATGGCACCTTTGATTTTAAAGATGACTTCATGCGCCTCCTCCGGTACAGAGCTTGGGTTTTGTCTTAAATTTCTGTTTTGAGCAGAGATGGGAGTGGGGGAAGAGCTGAAATCCAGGCTAATGGGTCACCTCCGTGCAGGGATGCAGAGGAGAGCAGCAAAGTCCGAGCTCCCACGGTAATGAAGACGTTTGAGCAGTCTCTGAAATCCCAGAAGACTGTCAAGTGTATGATTGAAACCCGAGGGGAGAAACCAAAGGAGAAGGTCAAAAACAAGAAGAACAAAGGTTCCAAAAAGGATGGTGAGTTGATGGGGAAGATAAATGGGAGGGAAACAAATATTCCAGAGCAATGTGTTGCAGCCTGTACTTTCCCAATCCACTTGGAGCTGGACTGAACTGGTGTTGGGGCTCTTCCTGTCAGGAACTGAAGCTGTGGCAGCGCCCAGTAAAGCATCTGCAGGTGACAAGCAGCTCTCAGCAGCAGGGGACAAGGAGGAACTGACCAAGGATGAAATCCTGCAGAAGAACCGGGAGGAATTCTTCAGGAGACACATGAAAGCTGGGGAGAAGTCCAGGTGGGTGATGAGGGCATGGTCAGTCTGCCTGTGCTTCAAACTAGGCCATGGTTGAATCTCTTCTTTTGGTGACCCCTGGAAGCCAGACCTGACTTTCCTGGACCTTATTTCCCTGATTTCCCTCCTTGCTGAAAAAATTGAGAGAAGACACATGCGTGTCCCGGAGGGGTAATAGAACCTGATTTTCTTTGCTGGGAGATGCAGAAGCCCTGAGAGAGGTCAAGACCTGTGTTTAGTGAGCAGACAGCAGTAGTGCTTTAATACCTGGCTTGAGGGAAAGTGCTGCTATACGGGGTTAAAGTTCAGATAAATAAACTCTGGGGATCAGATTGGTCAATTTTTGCCTTTTTGGGTAATCCAGCCTTTTATTTTTCACGTCTCCTAATGAGCTGATGGCTGCTGCTTCCCTGCACTGAACACAATGCGTTTCTGGTCTTTGTTTCACCAGATCTCCGAAGCCCGACGCACAGAAGGAGAAGGGGAAGAAGCCCCGGGTGTGGGATCTGGGGAACTCTAATGCCAAAGTACTTGATTACAGTAATTCTGCTACCAACGGCAGCGCAGAGGCTTGTCCTGTGGAGGAGTTTGATCATGACATGGTGAGGAAAAGTCAGGCTCCATTTGCTGTTGTGCATTCTCTGGGATCAGATGGGCATTATGAACCCAGCCCAGTCTCTGTGCCTGGATGAGAAGGGATCGTGAAGAAACATGCAGCAAGGATTGTGGCACTCAGCCCATAAAGCTGCTTCTTCTCCTTGCAGGCCCTGGGGGATAAAAATCGGGAGCCTGGCCGCCTCTATGACCTGGAGTATGAGAGTGATGATGAAGCTGAAGAGGAAAAAGTTGTCCAGAACCCTTCAAAACCCAGGTAGAGGCTCCCACAGCCCTTGCTTGTCACGTGGTTCTTGATTTCTCTCCCGTAACTCCTGTTCCAGTCTAACCAGTAATGCAGGAAGCACAAACTGGTGTGTTTGTCCTCTCAGGGCAAGACCTTCTGCATCTGACCTTTGCAGATGATCATCAAACCTCATCAAACCTTTTCAAACCTCAGTGTTAACTCTTCTGCTTCTCCACAGTGTGAAGAAGGGTGGCCTTGGGGGCATGTTTGGCATGCTGAAGGGCCTGGTGGGTTCCAAGAGCTTGACCAGAGAGGACATGGACCCTGTGCTGGAGAAGATGAAGGATCACTTGATTGGTACATCTGGATTCATGGTGTGAGGGATTAGTGGCAGTTCCCTGTGCTCTGTTGGGTGGGCCCCGGTGTGGGTAGTGCCCGTGCTTTGGGATATTCTTGCCCACAGGAACTGTGGTGGGTTCCTGTCTCACCCCTCAGAAGCCCTCGAGAGGGCAGCAGTCAGGTCCGGTGGGAATCCTGCACACTGACTCCATCCTTCCCTTGACGCCCATGTGGGATGTGTGTAACCTTCTCAGCGGCACTGACTCCCTGTTCTGACTTTCTCAAAGCTAAAAATGTGGCAGCTGAGATTGCAGTGCAGCTCTGTGAATCTGTGGCCAAGAAACTGGAAGGGAAGGTGATGGGAACGTTCACCAGTAAGTGTCCGTGTGGCATCCAGTGTGTGGTTTGGAGCTCAGGAGTATTCCCCATGCGTGACATGTCCTCTTTCCATGCCCTTTTCCCAGCGGTAACCTCGACGGTGAAGCAGGCGCTGCAGGAGGCCCTGGTGCAGATCCTGCAGCCCCAGCGCCGTGTGGACGTCCTCCGCGATGTCATGGATGCCCAGCGCCATCGCCGGCCCTACGTCATAACCTTCTGTGGTGTCAACGGTGTTGGGAAGTCCACCAACCTGGCCAAGGTAGGACAGCACCCTGGTGTCACATTCATATTTTCTGAAAAATCCCTTTGCCCAGCATTTTTCTCCTGGGAAGCTGAGAAGCCTCAAAGAAAAAGGAAAACAAATTTATCTCATTTGCTTCTCCTGTGTTTTGCTCCTTTGGAATGTGGTTGGAGATTCTTTATCCAACAAGTGATTGTTTCACTGGGTTTCTGCTGTGACTTATTTTGACTCAATGGCCAAGCTGTGTCGGGACTCTGGAGAGAGTCACGAGTTTTCATTATTATCTTTTTAGCCTTCTGTAAGTATCCTTGCTGTATTCTTTAGTATAGTATAGTTTAGTATTCTTTAATATAATATAGTATCATAAAGTAATAAATTAGCCTTCTGAGAACATGGAGTCAGATTCCTGCCTTCCTTCCTGCCTTCCTTCCTGCCTTCCTCCCTTCCCCCCTTCCCTTCCCCGCTTCCCTTCCCTCCGGCACCCTGCAAATACAGTACCCTGGATCACAGGAGTGGGGTGATAGGGTCAGGCTGTGTAGCTACTAATGGGCTTTTCTGATCTGTTGCCTCCTGCAGATCTCGTTCTGGCTCATCGAGAACGGCTTCAGCGTCCTGATTGCGGCCTGTGACACGTTCCGCGCGGGAGCGGTGGAGCAGCTGCGCACCCACACGCGCCGCCTCAACGCGCTGCACCCTCCGGAGAGCCACGGCGGGCGCACCATGGTGCAGCTCTACGAGAAGGGATACGGCAAGGACGCTGCGGGCATCGCCATGGAGGCCATCTCCTACGGTATGCGTGGAGCTGGGGGCGGGCGGTGCTGTCCTGGGGCGGCGCCGTCCTTCACGCTGCCTCCCTGCCGCCCCAGCTCGGAACCAGGGCTTTGACGTGGTGCTGGTGGACACGGCGGGACGCATGCAGGACAACGCACCCCTGATGACTGCGCTGGCCAAACTCATCGCTGTCAACGCTCCCGACCTGGTCCTGTTTGTAGGGGAAGCACTGGTGGGAAACGAGGCTGTGGATCAGCTGGTGAGTGCGGAAGCTTTGTTCTTGAGAGATGAAGAGGGAAAAGAACCCGTTTCTGTAGGTTTTACCAGAGAACTGGATGGTGGCAGCGCCACAAACGCGTTTCTCGGATCTTTTTTCTCCCTCAGGTCAAGTTCAACAAGGCCCTGGCTGATCACTCCATGGCCCAGACACCGCGGCTCATCGATGGGATCGTCCTCACCAAGTTCGATACCATCGATGACAAGGTAAGGAGGCTGCTGAGGTGACTCTGCACAGAGCTTCTGTCTGACAGTGACTGGAGGGGAGAGATGGGAATTATCAAACACAGGGCACTCCTGCGCTTTCTCCTTGTGTTTAAGCCACTGAACCCAAATTTAAAAGTCTGGTTTCCACACATGGGGGACGAATGAATGACGAGCTCCCTGAGGGGGAGCAGTGGATTTCACGGTGCTGCTTGTCCCTGGCAGGTGGGTGCCGCCATCTCCATGACCTACATCACGAGCAAGCCCATCGTTTTCGTTGGTACCGGACAAACCTACTGTGATCTGCGAAGCCTTAACGCCAAGGCTGTGGTCGCAGCGCTCATGAAGGCCTAAACACCAAATCGCTGTGTGCAGATGTCCCAGAAGAACCTGCTTTACCCTGTCACCAACTAGTCTTTCCCGTGTAGTGAAGAACAGAATGGAGGAATAGCAGCATGAGGAGTACTTTTTTTGGATAAACCCCCTGTTATCCAGAAAAAGCCCTTCCCTGGGTTCCTCCATTCTGTGTCCAGTGACGCAGGCTCCCTTGCGGGGAGGCCGAATCCAGAGCTTTGTATTGTTCGTGCTGCACGGGGGGGTGGACGGTGCCAGGATCTGCTGTGCTTTTTGGTGGGTTTGAGGGCTTTTTATTGAGCTGCTTTTGATTTTTAGACCAGCTTAGGGAGGAGGCAGGAGGGACTTGGACTTAGGGGCAGTGTTAGATCTGGCTGTTGATGTTGCTGCTCGTGGCAGCTCCACTGAAGCTGATAAACCAAAAAAAGGTGACGGCCTGTGCTGGCCTGGAGGGGACATGCTAAATTGCCTTAAAGTCCCCCATATCTGTCCTCACCCGGACTCTGAAGCAGGGTCCCCAGACACCATGTAATTGGGCAGGAGCTGGAGAGTTGCAGCAGCCAGGTCCAGAGGAGGAAGGCAGCGTGCCCTGCCTGGCCCCTGCCCGCTGGTCTTGGCGTTATTTGCTAGTAAAAAGGAAAAAAACCAAACCACATTAATACTGGAAGAGAATGGTGGCTGCTTGCTGCTTTCCTGCACCCTTTCTCCCTGCTCTGAGTGCCTCTTGATCCTGGTTGGAAGTGCTACACTGAGTAATACAAACCTCTGACGATGTCTTGTAGCTCTGTATTGCAGATGTGCTATAGTGCAATAAATTGAATGCTGTCTGCTAAGAGACATAATTTATATAAAATAAACTTCATAATTTGTTCTCTGTGTATAAATAACTTGCCTCCAGCCAGGACCTGTTTCCTACTGGGTTTGGGGGAGATGAACTCCCACCAGTGTGAGGTTTGAAAGGGCCTTTAAATGATACAGCAGCCAAAGTTCAGTGAGCAGGCCTTTAATACAACTTCAACATACAAAATACTGTACAGTAAAAAGACAGGACTAGAAAACTAGAGCTTCCAGTAAAAAAAAAAAAAGCTCAAGTTTCATTTTTTAATTGAAATACAGAATATAAAAGCACTAGGTATGAAGTTAGAGGAGGCTGCAGCTCCCTCAGGGATACCACGCTCTGCAGGCACATGCAGCCCAGTAAAACCACAATTACTGCGTTAGACCAGGTGTTCATCCGTGGTGGCTCTGTCCTGGCCTCGTCCCTGCTGGAAGGGTCCTGGCTCGGTGCTGGACAGCAGTGGGACAGCGGTGGCTCCGGCCTCCCTGAGGGCTGCTGGCCTGGCCTGGGCCTGTCCCAGGAGCCCCTGCCACAGCTCAGGGCCTGGGCAGGGCTGAGGCTCAGGGGCTGCATCCTGTGTGGAAGCAAAGGCTGAAAACTTGCCTGGGACTGCAGGGAGCAACACATGGTGAAGCCACTTGGCTCCAGAGAGCCTTCCTTACCTTTTACCTCAGCGTGGGCAGCGGCAGAGCCGTTCAGCTGCTGCCCCTCCTTGGGCACACCTGGGGCAGAGCAGAGACCAGTCTCAGGTGGTGAGCCAGCTGCCCATGTGCTGGTTTCACACAGGCTTTCCTGGCTAGGTTAACCCTCAGAATACCTGCCAGCAAGGCTATGTATGGCCAGTGAACCCACTTTCCCCCATTTTTATGATTTATTAGTGATACCTCTTTTATAAAAGCATTGGCTCAGACTGAGCAGCACAAGGGTCAGTGAGACTAAATGCCCCTTCACTAAAAAGGGAACAAACAGCTGCACATGAAAAACAAAGTTTGGGAGGCAGGCGTGGGAGGCAGCACAGCTGTTTAAACTGTTAAAACATACAGTGTTTTCAGAAAAGTAACCCGCAGATCCAGCTACACTAAGAGACACGTTTGCTTTTTTTAAAAAAAAGGCTTCAGGAATCTCTACATAGCATGGAGAGCAGGGGCTACTACCCCTGTCTACTCTGCATGGTGCCAGCCAAGGGTCCCCCAGCCCCTGGCCCCGTACCTGTGCGGCCCCGCATGGCAATCTCGCTTGTCAGCCGCTCGAAGTACTCGGGCAAGTCAGCGTATTCATCTCCGTAGGAAATCACTTTGATCCCTTTGTCCAGCATGTTCTCACGGAGCTTCTTGAACTCATCCACATCCCCTCTCCGCACCAGCATGAAGTGCTCCAGGTCTGACTTGTGCTTGACAGCCTCTAGAAACAGGGCCTGAAACGTGGTGTCATCAACTGTCCAACCACAGCCCAAGAAGAGGAAGGACTTATTTTCATACAGCTTCTGAATCTCTCGCTTTAAGAAAGGGAAAGATGTTGGTCAAGGTGAGCTTCATCCTTACAAGAGAGCACCTGCCCTACCCTGTGGAGGCTCTGCAGCAATGCCATCCTCCAGCAAGTGTGGGAGTATTCCAGCACCTCAGCAGGCCAGGGAATTCACCCCTCCTATTTCCCTTATCTAATTAATTCTCCCCCACCCTCCGTGAAGCTCAGTCTAAACTCAGCTGAGCTGTTGACCCAGGTGGGTTGACCCAGGTGGGAGCTGCAGCTCAGCTGCACAGGCGTGCCCCAGCGTGGCTCACCATGACCTCGGTGTTGCGCAGCACGTTCTGGTAGCCGGCCGGGTGCAGGACGATGCCGCTGGGGTTGGTGTAGACGCCGTGGATGTGCAGGACACTGAGCTTCCTCTTCTCTTGTGCCCACTCCAGCACCTGCACAACACAAACGCGCAGCAACGCCCGTGAGTGCATCACGTTGGCTACCACAGCACTGCTAAATGTAACGCTTTGGGGAAGCATTCCAAAGAGGCTGCTTCCTCCTCATCTTCCCTCCTCCATCAGCCTCTACACCACGGCCTGCAGCCACAGACTGTGGTGCTCCTTTGGGTCAACACTTCAGCTGACTGGTGAATTGATGAGAAGACAGAATCAAAATGCCAGATTGACCAGAAAAAGGGGAAAAAACTACAAATCTTACATCAGCATGTTTCTCAAGCCTACCAAGTTTTATTTTGTGGCCCCTACTGGCTCTGAGGGAGTCACCAGCTGAGCTGACCTCCATTTCAGACAGCTGCTTCCGAGGCTCTCGGTTTACTCCTGCAGACCTCAGCTCGTTTAAGCTTGCAATAATTAGAATGCTTACTTGTAACACTGTAAGTACTTCCAGCCATGTAGATTAAGAGGTCATGCAGGAAACGTGAAGCACAGAAATGAGAATGAAAAGAGAGCAAGGACTGCACAGGACACAGACATTGGGGGTGTTTAACACGCAAACAGAAGGATGAGATGCTCCACACCAGTAAAACCCATGATGGAGAGATGAGGTGGGCAGGTGCAGAGTTCAGGGTTTCACAGCCTGACTGGGGCAGGAGGAGGGATTTTTGCATAAAGAGAGTAGCTCTGAGAGTGCAGCAGGAGGAGCCATTCCAGCCATTGCAGGAAGAGGACATGGGGCAAGAGTGGAGCCTCGAAGGCTGCAGCCCTGGACACCCATCACAAAAAGCACTGCGCAGCACATTATAAAAATAAAAAGTTCAGCTTTGCATCTTGCGTGGAGTTTCTCATATGGGTTAGAAACATCAACCCGAGCCTTATGTGGAAGCAAGGCCAAGCCAGAAGTTTCAAGGACAGAGATCAAAGGAATAGCAGGCTTAAGCACTCCTCCTGAGCACTGGATGGCAGCCAGCAAACCAGCGTTCCAGAAAGGAGCATTCCTCCTCATTCCTCTGCTTGCTGCCCTGGACAGAGCCTCTGCCTGGAGCTTGTCTGCCACCAGTTAAACCATTACAATCAGTACAATGTCCTCAGGCAGCATGAGAGCACATTCTGCACCACCACAGTCCCTGACAAAAGAAATAATCATCCCTTACCTTCTTTTCATCAGTTAGGTCAAGAGACTCAAGGTGCTTCCCCTGGTGTGCTGCATACAGCTCCAGCAGGTTATCAAAGTTTGTGGTTAACACAAGGGCCCCGTTTTCCATCAAGTGAAGCACAGACTGAAGCAGCTGCTTCCCAGAATCTTCCATTTTGGATTCCAGGTCATCAAACACCTCGTATAAACAGTCCTTGAAAAAGGTTGAGCGAACATTGCTTGTGCGCTGAGAAGGGGAGACAGATTCAGATCAGAGCCAGCCCTGCAACACCTCATACCAAATGACCCCATGAAAAACTACCCACATTTCCCCAACACTCTGCAAAGCTCTGGGTCCTTGTAGGGCAAACACAAACTTGGCTTGGCAAAGAGCTTTGGCTGCACCAAGGTGAGTGCTCTCCTTCAGCATAGTCGTAGGATCACAGAATCCCAGACTGGTTTAGGTTGGGAAGGACCTTAAAGCCCACTCTGCCATCTCATCCCACTCTGTGCCATGGGGCAGCCACAGCTTCTCTGGGCAGTCTCACCACCTTCACAAGGAAGAATTTCTTCCCAGTATCCCATCTAACCCTGCCCTCTGGCTGTGTGAAGCCATTCCCCCTTGTCCTGTCACTCCAGGCCCTTGTCAACAGTCTCTTCCCATCTTTCTTGTCAGCTCCCTTCAGGTATCAGAAGGCCACCCACAATTAGGTCACCACTGAAGCCTTCTTCTCCAGGTTTAACAATCCCAGTTCTCTCAGCTTTTCCTCATAGGAAGGTGCTCCACCCTTTAATCATCTTGGTCCAGGTGAAATACCCAAAACCCACATCCACAGCAGGGTTATGTCTCAGGCACCTGGCACAGTAAGTGCACCTATGGTTCCTTGTACATAGAGGAATTGTTGGGATGGGGGCACCATTGCTGGAGAACCAAATCTGGCTATTTCCAAAAGCCAAATCCTATGCTCAGGGCAGGTACAAGCACACTGACCGGAGACAGCTTCTGAATAAGGTCATGGGCAACATGGACCAGGTTCTTGTCTTCATGAAGACACTTCTGGAACCGTTTGCTCTCTTCATCTTCCAGGAGATCAAAGTCAATAGCAGCATCCAGGAGAGCCTGAATCAGCCCCTTCCAGGACTTCAGCGCTGGGACCTGGGGAGCAACTGCAGCACTAATTCCTGTCCCAATCACCAAAACAAGTTCCCGAGGCTTCTTGGTTTTGAGACTTGGCAACAACTTCCTGCAAAAGGAGAAAGGAGCACAGCTGGTACCACCATGAGTGGAAGGGTGTCTGGGGTTTTATCCCCACTCAGAAGCACACTCAGACTGAGGGAGAGGGAGGTACCCTGTGCCTAAATTTTGAATCAAATATCCTTTGGGGCTCTCTGATAAACAGAGCATGAGAGGAGCAGGTTCGTATCGTTAAAGGACAGCAGGCAGCTGCATGGATCAGCAGCACAGATGCTCCCAATACAAGGTCCATAATTACAACATTTTTGGGAATCAAATCTGTTACCAGGATGGTTACTGGGGAAGTCAATGATGCCCTGGGGTGCTTCTGCAGCAGAGCTAATCCACTAAAAATCTGGAATAAGGGAAGTCTATTAATAAAAGTTACATGGAGGGCTGGAGGGCCTGGGAAAGCATGAGAGAATGAGACACACACACACTCTGTGTCCCGAGATAAAACGTGTGTCAGATCCCATGCAGGTCGGAAATGCGACCTGGTTTAAACAAGGTGCAGAACAGGGGCCTTGAGACAACTTATCCCCACTTATCCCAGCACAGAGAAAAGCAAGGGAAGGCTTCCTCCTAGCTCTGCCCTGGAGAGGCCCAGCCCCAGTTTGCTGAGGAACCCCCTCAGCTGTACCAGCAATCCCTTCCCCTGTGATGCCTGCAATGTCAGCAGGATGCTCCAGTCCAATCTTTTGGAATATCCTAGATGATACAGAGTCACATGAAAGGGCTGCAGGGCTGTATTCTCCTTATTCCTCCTCCCCTCATCCCTATTTTCCTGGCTTTACACCTGCACAGAGCTTTTAAACATGACCTTTATCATTTATTAAGCAGATGTGCTGTTCCTTGCCTTGCCTTGCCTGGTGTCCAGCTGCTTTCTGCAGCAGGGACCTGCTGCTGCTTCCCAGGATTAGAGCAGCAGCCTGGGAAAGCAACTTGTATGGAAGAAATGGGCTTTATCAGCAAACACGTGATATTTAGTGAGAAGGGGAGAGGAAAGCAACACCACACAGATGGAGCTGTGCCTTCCCTCAGCCCCTGCCTATGAAAACAGACTTGTTAACCCTTTCCTTGAAGAGGGCTTCACCGTTACTGCCAATAAACAGGGTTTAATTTGAGGAGTGCAAGTCTTATGTGAGGAATAAGTTAGTATTCAGGCTAATGAGCTAGTGTAAAAAACACTATTGGAAATACAGCGACTGAAATCCAAAATAATAACAAATACCCAAGTCTTAATGTCCTGCATGCCTGCCCTGCTGATAAATGCACTTGTTTCTACCTTGATATCTTGAGCGAAAAATCATCCCCCAGCATCTCTTCTGCACATTCCAGGGTCACCGATCAACCTCGAGACCACACAGAACTATCCTGCAGCCCTCCAGAACTTGCAAATAAACCAAATTAGTGGGAGACAACCCCGCAGTTGAATTAGCTGCTTGATCACAAGAACTTTTGAGCCTGCAGCAGCCACAGTCTCAGTCTCTGACAGACAGAATTATTCACCAGCCAGATTCCCACTCACAGAACTGTAAGACCAACTACTTCTAAGCACAGGGAGCCTCAGAGTGAATTAATGATCCTTTACATGCAGTTCAACCATACTAATTTGAGTAACTCCCTGTCCTCCTGGAAACCACCATCCAACTCAAGTGAAAACGCACAACCACCGTGTCCGACCTGACACTGCGAGTGGACAGGACCATGGAGACAGGACAGCAAAATACAGCTTTGAGAGCGACCCCATTTCCTGGCTGAGGGTTAACCCCCCAAAAAAGTACATTCTGGGTGTGAAGGTGTTTGTTCCACAAACAGCAGGAAAGCCAGGGCACGGCCAGAAGCCAGCACACGGTTCTTGGATCAGGAAACTAAACAGCCGCGGTCGCCAGGGATCACAATCCTTAAAGAACAATGCGAGGCAAAGGAAAAGGCTCTTGTTAGAACAAACTCACTGGAGCATAATTAAATTTACCTGGGCTTTTTTGCAGGTGGCATTCCATCTTCCAACAACGTTTCCTTGCCCAGGCTCACCGTAGAAGCCATCCAGTTTCTGTAGTAGACAAATCACCACAAGCGAAGTCACTGCACATGGACAACACCACCTGGACAACAAGGTTTTACAGAACCAGCTTTGCACAGGCGGATAAATCTCAGCTTTGTTATCGTTCCAAGATCACCTCTGGGCCGAGAATTGCATGTTTTTGTCTCTGAACTTTGTCCCACAGTCTCATCCTCTTCCTTAACCTCTTTTACCATAAAATCCTTGGCTGTTTTTCCCAGGTGTGATTGCCTCAGCAAAACACACTTTGCCAGACCCTTCGTTTCACCTCAGCCGCTCATTTTCCCCGAGAGCCTGGATCTGGGAGCAGCACTCCCCCCTTCCCGACAAGGCCTGTCAGCAAACTTGCTGCTTGGGAAACAGTGGGAGGGAAGAGAAGACAAAGAGATTTTTGTTGGCTCCAAAAAGCCACGGAGAGCATTTCATTCCCTGGTGATGAGAGAAGGGTTTCCCAGCCCGCCGTGAGTCTGCAAGCACTGGGAAATGACCTTAAAGCCCACGGAAAGGAAGTGCAGTTTGAGAACTCTTTCAACAGCCCGTCATGTAAAGAATAAAAGCTCTGCCAGCATGCAGTACTCTCCCACTCTGCTTCTCCCAAATAAGTCTATGAAAAGGGAATGAAAATGAACAGAACTGTTCACCCTCCTCTGCTTTTTCCTTGCCAATTGTAATGAAGAGTCCATCAAAAACTGTTAGACAAGGGCTTTTGGCCAGAGGAAATGCTGAGGAAGAGCTGCTGACCCAAAATCACAGAGTTTTTGCCATCTCAGGGAGATCTGAGGGTTTGTTCTAGAGATGACATGCTGTGATTGCTCCCTGGCAGCCCAGCAGGTGACAATGGGCAGGTCTCCCCAGGTAGGACCTGCAAGTGTTGGCATGGATCATGTGAGAAATCAGCCAGTATTCTAGGAAACCACCACCTTTCAGTGCTGGATGATGAGAACAGGGCAAAGTGACACTGTCAGACGCTCAGATACACTGTGTGTGCAGCCTTCACCCTCTGACCCCTTCAGAAAACTTTATACAATGGCATTATGGATTGGTTTGGGCTGGACAGGACCTCAGAGCTCGTGTCGTTCCACCCCCCTGCCATGGGCAGGGACACTTTCCACCACACCACCTTGCTCAATAATAAATCATTGCACCAACAGCAGAACACCTCCAAGAGCTGGTTTTCACTACCTACCTCCTGAAACATTACTAAACACGTGCTGCTTATCACTCCAAATAATCACCTTTTTATCTTACTGGGCCTTACTGTAGGGCCCAGATTTTGGATAAGTGTCAAAGGCCCTCAGCAAGTGAGGAATCTCCTGGTTTTCCCCTCTCTGTGCATGCCAGGCAGGGCTCCTCCATCACACCCTCTTGTGAACATTGTACCCTGTATTTTTCCAACCCACACTGAGCCCAGGAGCTCAGTGCTGTTCTGACAATGAACCTCTGCGTCCTCATCACCTCTGAATACCTGCAACCTGTCAGGTGAACTGTTTTGGGGAGTTACATCTCCAAAGACCAAAGTAGTGACTCTCAGGAAGAGAGGAGGACCTGCTGGACACAGATCTGTCAGATCCACCATCAAATCCCCACTGAGTGAATGCAGCCAAGCACAGTCAGGATAAAGGAGGGAAAAGCCCCTCTTTTTCCTTCCCAGGGGGTCCCATCTCTCCTTTTGGATTAGCTGATTCTTCTGGAAGGACAAGCTGCTCCCACAAAGCCAGCCAGATTTTATTTAGTGGTGCAAAGATGCTTTAAATGAAGCAGGGACTAACGATGGATAACTGGAGTGTTTCAGAGGGAAGTTTGAGCTCCTGCTGGTGCCAGGTCTGCTCTCAGCCCCTGTGCAGAAACAGAGCTACAGCCGAAGGTAAATCCTTCCTTGCTTTCTAAATTGGATATAATTTAAGCTTATAATTATCTTTGCATTGTGAATCATCAGCTGAGCCTCAAATATCAAGGTTGTTTGTAAACTCCCACCTAGAGCACCCCTGTTTGCTTCCACCTGCCTGAGCACTGCTCTCATCTCACTCACCCTGCACATTCCCATGCTATTAACAGCAGGAATGGAGCCATCAAATCAATTTTAAGTGCCTCTAAATGACATTTCAAAAGCAATTTTGAACTTAGGAAAAAACACCTTTTGGAAATACAATCACCTTGTAAGGTTTTCTGATATAATGACCTTCAACCTTCAGGTCTATTATTTAGTGGAGAGAGCCATAAAGGAACAAAAACCCCATTATAAATACAGTCTAGTTCCAAAAAAGTTATTACAGGTCTTAAAAAGAATTCATGGGGATTCAGCCAAGAAATAGAAACCTCCAGTTTTCAGTCCTGGGGAGAAACTCTGCTTGCTAGAGGGATGGATTGTGCTGGCACAGCTGAGGTAGCCAAAATTAAATGGAATTACCTCAGAGCATGACACTGCTATGGGAAAAAAACACACCAGGTACTGCAGGTTCCCCCTGGGAACACAGGTGCCATGGAGGAGAGGGAGACACAGGCACTTAGAAGATAAGAAGTGTCTCTCTAGCCTTCTTCAGACATTGGGAACTTTCCAGCTATTTAGACTACAGGGAGCTGAAGACTGTAAACACAACACTCCATGGATTCCTGGCCAGCTGCCCCATTCCCCTGTCCCAGCCTTGCCCCCATCACTTTTATCAGGATTAAAAGAGACTCCCTGTGTGGGTTTGCTGCGTTCTCTTTCTCCCCCCACAGCACAGAAATCCCTTAATTTATCCTAAAGCCTTCCAGACTTCAGCTTTAAACTGTGCACAAGTCACCAAAACTGGAGAAACCCAACCACAGGAACTCCCTGCGTGACACAGACATATCCAGCTGCAGAAATGTTGGAAATATGAAGGTGTATCCCAGGTAAAAGCAAACACCTGAACACCACGTGTGTCAAACGAAGGCCGAGGTTCACACAGGGTGTGTATTTACAAAAACCTCTCTGCAGCTCTGCAGAACACAACCACACCACACAGTCAACACCAGAGCCCAACCTGCAGAACCAAAATGGGGAATTAACAGAACATTTTCTCCCCCACCTCACGAAGTCGCTGCTGACACCATCTCCATGCTCAGCACCCAACACAGAAATAAAGCTACACCTGGATGTTTAAAATTGAAGCCAAGTGATCCAGCACCACGCTGGAACATGGGCTCTTCCAGAAGAGCCCCCACAAATTCCCAAAAGAAACAAGTACAAACCTATTGCTCATCCATTATTTTTAGTTTATTTGAGTGCTGAGAACTGTCACCAGCACAGAGGTAATTCCCAGCTTCTCTCTCAATTCAGAGGCTTTAAGGTGCTGGGATAAGATAGTGTAAAAGCCACTCTGTTCCAGCTGAAAGTTGAGCTGTCCCTGGCCAATTCCCAATCCTACCCCTCCACGTGGGAGCTGCACTGGAGCTGGATCAAAACCATCCTAGAAAAACTCAGGCTCCAGGGACAATGGGACCGAGGACAAGCCCTGCCACAAAAACACAGGATTCAGCCTCCTTGGATGTGAGTCAAAACACACCAGAGGTTTTTATTCAACGCTGTGATTCTCCACGTGCTTCCCAATGGCTCCATGAGCAAGGAGAGGCAGTGACACAGCAAAGCCTGGCGGAGCTCTGTATCCCACAGACTCCCACGGACGCACGCTGGATTTCCAGAACTGACTCAGGAAAGGGAAGCGGGGAGAGGGGTCACACCTTCTGGTTTGCTCGAGCCCTTACCTGTGCTCTCCGTTGTGCCCTCCTCGCTAAAGCTGCGGGAAAAGCAACAACACGGGGATTCAGCGGGCGGGGAGGACACCGAGGCTCCTNGGGGCCAGGCGTGGGAACGCGGCGATGCTCTGGTGGCGCTGTGCGAGGCTATAAAAGGCGCGGGCGCATGCGCGGCGCAGTGGCGGGCCGGGAGGCGGCGCCGAGCGGGTCCGTCTGTCTGTCCGTCCGTCTGTCCGTCCGGTCCGGGGTCGCGACGGTTCCGGAGGTGTCCCTGTGCCCCCCTGCCCCTCAGGGGCTTCTCCGCCAGCTGCCGCTGCCTGGGTTCGTGTATGTGCGACCGCGTCTCCAGCCCTGTGGGACACAGTAGTGGTGTGGGCATGAGGTACATGCGGTGCCTGGGCCTGGACGGCCGCTATGGTGCCTTCAGGCATATGTGTGGCGGAATTTGGGTGTACTTAGAGCTTTCCAGGAGAAAAACGATTCTGTTTTCTGGGTAGCTACGTACTGTTGTGTACTGGCACCGTAAATGAAACATTCGTGTTTTTTAAGGACAAAATTAGCCTTATTTTCTCACCAGAGCCACCTTTATTTCAGCCTGCCTTGCAGCACCTGGTCTTTGCCGTTTCTTAATTCCACGGGCAGTCCTGTAAGCCACGGGCTCTGAAACTCCTGCTGCAGGGATTTCAGCAGGGTGCTGCTGCTGGTGGGTCAAGGCACACTGTGATGAGAGCTGTACCTGCTTAATTGCTCCTTTAATAATGATTATATTATTGCTGAGGTAGGGTGGAGGTCGATCCAGATAGTGCTGCCTCTTGGGGTTTAGGGTTTGTGGGTTCACCCTCACTCAGGCTCCCTCGCTGGGGTTTCCAGGTGGCGTGACTCACACAGGCAGGTGACTTGCCCTCCTCTGGGTCCTGTCCTTGGGTGAGGAGTTGATTTTTGGGGTGGTGGCAGCAGTGCCGGGGCAGGGACTAATGGGAAATGGGTCCCAGTGGGATGAGTGGTGCTGGGCCCATGGCTGGTGGTAGCCTGTGGGTCACTGTGGGGCTCAGTACCACTCGACCTTGTGCTTTTTCCTTTGGGATTTGGCCACCAAGGGGCCAACTGGTGTCCCCTGCTTGGTGGAGAGAAAGGCAGCCGAGGTAGTGGCAGGGGGTGGGGAGGAGCCCAGTGTCTCTCAGGGAATTCATTGCATTTTTGGGCACAGGCTGCCCAGTTCCTCTGGCTCTCAGCACCGTGTTTGAGGGTGGGCTGGGGGCCCTGCAGGAGGATCCTGCACCCCCAAAGTGCCTCCCAGAGCTCATAGATGGCCTGGCTGGGGAAATCCTTGGGGATGGGGAGGTGTTTATGGTAAGGGGTCAGAGCCATCAGGGAGCCCCCCCCATTTCACATGGTTTTGTGTGTTGTGCTACTGTGCCCTGGTCTGTTGTTTTGCTGAAGGTGGTTGGTGAGTAGATGTTGAAATACCTATGGAAACCCCAGCCAGGTGGTGGCATGGAGGGAACATTGTGTCCAACAGGAGCTCTTCAGAGACCTGTGGGACACAGTAGTGGTGTGGGCATGGGGTGCCCCAAAGCTTGACAAGTGCTGGTGGGGGTTGTGGGATCTCCTGACGTTCAGCCCTCCCTCCTAGGAGACTGCAAGGTCCCTGGGAGAGAGGAAGCAAACAGCAATGTGCTGAGCAAAGAGGTGGATTCAGCCCTGAGGCACAGCTGGCTCATGGTGGCATTGATAAAGAGGAGTCTTGACTAGCCCTGGCATGGGGTGTTGAGGTTAAATGGGGTAGGAGGATATTTTTGGGGGTCAGAGGACATGGGACTTTTCCCTGAGGGAAATACTTCTCTTCAGGCATGGAGGTGTGGGGGTTGTTGTTCCAGTCAGCTTGCAAGCAGATGGGGGACACCAGGGCTGTGTTTTGGGGGCAGGTGCACCAGTCCTGAAACTGGGGTGATAGGCACTGAGCACGGACTGTCCTCTCCATGAACTTGTTGAGTTAGATGAGCATGGCCATCTGCCAAGGCCAAGCCTTCAAAGGCCAGTGCTTGGAGCAACCTGGTCTACTGGAAGGGACT
The DNA here is from genome assembly GCA_013400635.1 of Hypocryptadius cinnamomeus. Lineage (NCBI taxonomy): Eukaryota > Metazoa > Chordata > Aves > Passeriformes > Zosteropidae > Hypocryptadius > Hypocryptadius cinnamomeus. The sequence continues at coordinate 28,378 of VYZP01063998.1, read as the reverse complement.
TGGTACAAGATGATCTTTAAGGTCCCCTCCAACCCAAACTATTGTGGGGTTCTACGTACAATTCTCCCTGCTGAGGTAGAGGTGAGGACCCACCTGGGTGGGTGCTGGCCCAGCTCCTGCAGGTTGGGGACCCCACAGCTGGAGCTGTGGTACTGTGTGCAGTGGGGTGTGATGGCCACCACTCCACCTCAGGGTTAACAGTGAGGGAGATGCTGGCCCAGCTTTGTGCTCTGGTCCACCCTGGGCTCACCCTGGAGATGCTCCCATGTGAGTGCCAGGGCCAGCATCTCTGGGGATCCAAGCTCGGGGGGCCTTGGTGTTATCCAGGGTGAGGACTCAGATGGGAGAGGGAGGGACACATTGAGTACTGGGGCTGACCCCCAGGCTCCCACCTCCTGAATCATCTCCACACTGTGCTGGGCCATCAGCTTGGCCACAGTGACACTGCAGCAGCAGGTGGAGGGTTCAGTGTCCACATCAGAGGACTAGGCATTGTCCCCTAGGCAGGGAAGAGATGGGGAAATCTCCTGTGCCAGGAACAGCCTGTCAGGGAGCTGGATGGGCATGCGGGCCCTGGAGACTCCCCAGATTCTTGGGGGATGGAACCAGGACTCACCTCTCACAGGGCATTGAGGAGGAACCACCAGGCATTGGAGGGGTTGAGGATGATGAGGAGATGAAGGCAGTGTCAATTGTTGGCCACCACCAGCAGCACCAGGGGAACGAGACTTGGGGAAGGAGAAATACAGGGGGGATTTTGGGGTGGAAAAAATGACTTGTTAGGTAAATTTAACTTGCAAAAGAAGTATGAGTGGCAAACATTGACCTGTCTGTATTAGTCAGGAAACCAGAGAGGAAAACAGATCTGGGTGCTGGTGAGGGCTGGGCACTCTGACACCCAGGCAGTGACGGCATGTGGCGGATGTGGGAGGGAGGCCCTTGCCAGGGCTTGGCTTCCCCTCCCTGCAGTCCTGGCCCATTTACCCTGCCTGTGCTTTCACATTCCCCAGCAGAGGCTGGAGCTGCTGGCAGCTGGGGGCACCTGGGTGTTTGGGGAGCTCCTCCACTCTGTCCCTGGGGAGGCAGGTGGGTGCCCCTGCCCTCCTTTCCACCCCAGGGCAGCTTCACTGGGAACCGCTCCTGGATGTGGCAGCTGCGAGGATGGATCAGCCTCACCATTCACTGCAGATCCCATTAGACTGCAGAGTGAACATCCTCCCTGTCCTTTCCCACCCAGGTAATCCCAGAAGATCTTTCTTTGCCAAACCCAGGGGCTGATGCATCCCCTTCCCTGCTCCGGTGCCGGACTCCTGCGTTCCAGGTAAGCATCCCTCCAGCTTCCCCCTACTGCTCACTGTCCGTGCTCGTTGTTCCGCTCACACTTGAGCTTTTGGCTGTCACTAAGTGGTGACTCTCGGGCACTGTGGTTTCCGTGGGTGTGCTGGGGTTTTGTGGGCATTTCCTGCAGTCCTGTGCCATTTCTGGAGTAGGGGAAAGGCTTCAGCATGACTTGGGGTGTTTCATTTCGGAAGGGGTGATGCCAGCAGTGGACAACAGCAGCTGTCTGCCACATTGCTGTTCCTGGTGTCTGCAGGGAGTATCTGGGCTCCCTAAACCATGCTGGGAACACAGTGTGAGGATGATGTGAGCTGGCAGGGAACAGACAGTAATGCCAGGGCAGGCAGCACCAAGGATGCACACCCCTGGGCATCACCCACACTGCCTTTGGTTTGCCAGCACCCAGTCCATCCCTGGTGATCCCAGCTGATTCCCACTTCTCCCCTCCACAGGATCCTTTTCCCACTGACGGGAATGAGGGTTTCTCCTCCCCGTTCTCTCTTGGCCTCGCTTGCTGCAGGTGTGTATCTCCAGTGGAGAGAGCCAGTAACAGGTGAGTGTTCCTTCCCAGCACATTTTGGGGAAGCAGATGTGCTGGGGGTGATTTTGGGGCTGTAAGAGCCCCAGAGGTGCAGATCCCTGGAAGAGGCCAGGCTGAGACCTGCCATAAAGCAGTTCTTGCTCTCAGTTTTTGTTCCTGTTTTCTGCTCTCAGGAGAGGTGTCCTGCTGGCAATCAGTGGCTGAGCAGCGTGCTGCCCACTATGGCTGGTGAGTCTGGGAATAAACCTGGCTCTGTCCCCTCCCTCACAGCATCCCTTCCCCAACAGAACACATGGGCTGCTCCTCACGATGCTACAGCATTCAGGTGTTGGTGGCAGCTCAGTTTCAGCTCCAGGATGGTTTTGGGGGTCAAGGTGAGATCCTACCGACCCCTTTCTATCTGGGGGCATCCTGCAGATTGAATGATGCTGTGCTTGGGAAGTCCAGGGGTGCCGAGCCCCAAACCTCACTGTGACCTCGCTCTGCAGGTTGGTTTAGGCGGCTCCTGCACAAACCCAAGTCCAGCTCAGTGGAAAGCCTCAAGTCCAGCCACTCTGCTTCATCCTCGCCTTCCTCCTCCTCCTCGTCCTCTGCCAAGAGCTCCAGCTCTTCTGCTGGCACGAGCCTGGCCACCAGCTCCATCTCCCTGTCGCCTGTGTCAGCAGTGGACATCAGCGCCTCGGACAGTCCCCGGTGGGACAAGAGCTACGACGTCTGCATCTGCCACAGCGAGGGGGACGTGGAGCTGGTGTTGGAGCTGGTGTCCTACCTGGAGGGCCAACCCGAGAGCTTCCGTTGCTTCCTCCAGCTGCGGGACGCGGTGGCGGGGAGCGCGGTGGTGACAGAGCTGTGTGACGCCGTGCAGAACAGCCACTGCTGGGTCATGCTCATAACCCCCGGCTTCCTGCAGGACCCCTGGTGCAGGTACCAGATGCACCAGGCCTTGGCTGAGGCTCCCATGGCCAATGGACGCACCATCCCGGTGCTGAAGGACGTGGATCGCAAGGATTATCCCAGGGAGCTGCGGAACATCTACTACATCTACATGGCGCTGAAGGAGAAGAGCTTCAGGCAGATCAGAGACACTGTCATGCGCTGTGAGTATCCTGTGGGATGCTGGTGGAATGTCAGTCCCTTGGGATGAGGACCATGGGAAGGGACCAGCTTCCATACATTTATTTAAAGTTGATTTTTAGAGTAATTGTTTGCTAATGGAGCTCATCTGCTGTCCCTGCAGACCTCCAGGAACTGTGCCGGAGCTCCACAAAAAGCATGGAGTAGCGCTGGGAGCAGGCAGATGCATCCCCATGGGCATCATGGAGCTGTCACCGTTGGATCTGGGTGTTGGCGTGTCCCATTGGACCTTGAGGTCAAACCTGAGCTGCTCATACCAGACCTGGGACCAAAGATAGGGAGTTCTCCACATCCATGAGGGACAGCAGACTGGAGCCCACCATGTCCCGGTGGCCAGAATCTCCTCAGCGGGGACAGGGACATCCATCACACAAACACTAAGCTCTGGTGTTGGGTGGTTCTCGGGGTCATGAGAGCTGTTTACTGCACTGGCATTCTGTGTCCTGAGGGCTCCGGAGCCCCTACTAAGCTGACAAGGCACCTGCTGGGCGCCTGTGGGCAGGACAAGATGAGGCAGGCGGTGACGCTGTACGGAATCGTTGCGACTAGGAAAATGCAGAAGTTTTAAATTTTGGTGGTTTTCTGTCATTTTGTCTCAATCCCCGGTTCGGGCGTTTGTGGGAGAAGGAGCCGCGGGGGTGCGCGACCTCCGAGCCGCCAGGGGGCGCCATGTCTCAGCGCTCCCTGAGGCGCCGCGCGTGCGCAGTGCGGGGGCGGGCGCGAGCCATGGCGGAGGGCCCACAGGCGAAGAGGAAGCGGGAGGAGGAGGAGGAGAAAAATGGCGGGGCCGCCACTCAAGGCGACGCCGCCGCCGCCGCCTTCACGCTGTCGGACCTGCGGGTACGGCGCGTCCTGCGGGAGTCGGCGAGGGACAAGATCGTGTTCCTGCACGCGGAGGTACCGGGGAGTGGGGGGGCGGTCGCGCCCGCCGCCATTTTCCCCGCTGAGGGCACGGCCCCGCCCCCGGCAGCACGTGCCGCGAGCCCCCGGGCACCCCCGGTCATCCCGGCCCGGCCCGACCCGCTTTTCCAGCCTGGCCCTGCCCGAACCAGGCGGAGCTGGCGGCCGGGGAGGCGGCTGGAGACCTTATTGCAATCCTCTTTCTTGTTGGTATGATCTGGTGCTTTTGGATTCCAAGGCACGTTGTTCGTGCTTGGTAGGTAAAGTGGCACTGGATTGCAAGCAGCGTGCTGATTCTGGGACTGTAAATAGTACAGCCATTACAGGAAAATGTGCAATAATTGTTGAGATTGTGCATGGTGAGGGAACCATGCAGCTGCCTCGGCCTCTGTCTCCTGAAGATGTGCGGCCAAGCAGGAGATGAGGACAGGGAGGTTCCAGGCTGCTTCTTTGGTCTCGAGTCGGTGGGTTGCTGCAGTAACTGAACTGGGCACAGGCCTGCTTTGCCCTGTGAGCGTGTCAGGAAAATCCACAAACGCCAGAGATTTATGTTTAAAAGGAGGTAGAGGAGTCCTTTAGCTTTATTCGAATACAGTGAGAGTCCACTGGGCCACATGCCCCAAAGGTTTTTTCTCTCGAGGTTCTGGAAGGCAGCCTCCCTTTTATCCTAACTCCCGGCCACATGTTGCCCTCTTCCTTTCCCCATTGGCTGAGCTACTGGGGAGGTACAACCTTCCCGAACCGCCTACCCCATTTCCCCCTTAAATCTGTCATTTTCCCCCAAAGTTTAGAAGTTCAGGCTTGTGCAGACCCTTGTTTCTTTCTGGATCCAAACTGCCCAAAGTCAAAAGAGACATTAAGACCCATTTCAAAGACATTAGCACCCATCAAATTGTTTGTAAAGGCATTAGCACACATCTTCCTTCTCATGCTGACAGGGTTGGGAGTCCCAGGTGAGCCCCCTTGCTCTCCCCAGGTGGTGTGGTGAGGCCTCACCTGGGTCTTGTACAGACAGGAGTGAGGCTGGGGGGTGTTCCACACCCAGCACCTCCCAAAACCAGCACGCTGAGGCCACTGGATCGGGAGCTGTGGTTCCTTGGAGCAGGGCAGCAGTACGTGCCCCCTGCCCCAGAACTTGCTCCCTCACTATGATGCAAATCCCCACACCTGCCTTTGCCCTCTTCCTGGGAAGTGTCAGAGATGAAATTGGTGCTGTGGGTCAGCAGGAAACCTGGGAGCATCCGGGGAGGTGCAGATGGCCTGAGTCATTGCCCACATCCCCAGCTCCCCCAAAAACCACCTGTGTTCCCTGGTGGGGAACAAATTCCTGCTGTGCTTCCGGGCAGATGTGCTGTTTATTTTTGGATGGGTGTCTGGCCTGCAGGGGGACTGTGAGGTGTCTGCCATGATCCCTGACCTCAGACTGTCCACCCGGTGCTGGATCTGTGTTGCTGATGACTTCATCCATTTGTATTCCAGAGGATTGGCCTCTCTGGAGAGGGCACAGATGCTGTAGTCATCCTGGAAAAGACTCCTTTCCAGGAGGAGAAGATCCCAGACCTGCTGAAGAAGCCTATGCATGCAGAGCTGCAGATGCACAATGACATCTACTGCACCTTCTACCTGAGCCCTCCCCCAGAGCTGAGTGGTGAGTGCCCTCAGCCCTGCCCAGGGATCCTGGGAGGGCAGCTGGGATGCCAGGATATGGTTCCTGCCCATTCCAGAGGGGAGGATGCAGTGAGATGGGCAAGTGCCACTGCTGGATCTGCTGTGCCACCCCAGTTGTGGTTTGGTGACAGCAGCACACCTGGGCCAGGTGGGGAGGTCAGTGGGTTGTTGGCACGCTGAAGGCAATGTCTCATCCTGAGGCTTTGATGCTGCCCTGATTCATCCCCTTTTTCCCATGCCATGGACAGGGGGCTCAGCTGATGAGGCACTGAATGGCCTTTGCTTGCTGACCTTGTACATGAAGGTGCAGAAAGGCTCAGGGGTGTGAGGGCTCTCTGTGGGTGATTGTCAGCGCTCTCAGTGCTCTTACTTGGGTGAGAAAGAGTTGTCTCCTTCCAGAATGTTTCTCTTGAAACAGTCTGCAGGGCACATGCAGCTGCTTCTCATCCCATGATGGCATCTCATGGGCTTTTTTGTCACCTGGTGAGAACAGGCAGTTTGTATTTGGGGGAGGATTTAAGTGCTGACAACCTCAAGTGCTGGGGCAGATGAGCCCCATCCCCCTGAAGATTTCACACACTTGTGTGTTATAAAACTCTTGATAACCAAGTATGACAAGGACTGATGGGTAGGTTGGGGAGCTGCAGTGGGAGGCTCTCACCCTGTGGAGGGGACTCTGGTCCCAGTGGGAAGGTGTCCTGCAGTGGTGGTGCTTTCCAGCTGCCACTGGGAAGCTGGGCTGGTCTTTGGGCACTTCATTTTAATCACGGAATCCCAGACTGTTTTGAGTTGAAAGGGACCTTAAAGCTTCTCCTGTTCCAACCCTCTGCCATGGGCAGGGACACCTTCCACTGTCCCAGGGTGCTCCCAGCCCCATCCAACCTGGCCTTGGACACTGCCAGGGATCCAGGGGCAGCCACAGCTGCTCTGGGTGCCTTGTGCCAGGGCCTCCCCACTCTCCCAGGGAACAATTCCTTCCCAATATCCCATCCAGCCCTGCCCTCTGGCAGTGGGAAGCCATTCCCTGTGTCCTGTCCCTCCAGGCCTTGTCCCCAGTCCCTCTCCAGCTCTCCTGGAGCCCCTTTAGGCACTGGCAGGACCTCTAAGATCTCCCCAGAGCCTTTTCCTCTCCAGGCTGAACAGCTCCAGCTCTTCCCAGCCTGTCTCCAGAGCAGAGCTGTTCCAATCAGAGCATCTCCATGGCCTCTTCTGGACTTGCTCCAGCAGCTCCAGCTCCTTCCTTTGCTGAGGACCCCAGAGCTGGGGGCAGCTCTGCAGGTGGGGTCTCACCTGAGTGGAGCTGAATCACCTTCCGCAATTAATTACGTGTGAATGCTGGTATATATTTAAATTCCACAAGTGCAGTGATAAATTCCACATCAACGCTTTCATAAACACAATAACAGCCAAACAGGTTTAGTAGTCAAAATTAATCTGAGTCCCTTAAGTAAGATGTTGTTGCAGGGCCAAGTTAAATTTTCAGGATGTTTGATGTGCCTTTCCAAAAATGCTCTTGTTTTAGCTCTGTTCCCACGGTGTAGGAGGGAGCACTGTCTGGATTTGTCAGCTTGAATTGTGCAAAACTCCTTTTCTCCTGTGAAGGACTCAAAGATTTTGTTGTTACAGTGAGTTTCAGTCTGAGGAAAACACCATAACATCATGGGTGTTGTTGGAAGGCATTAAAGCTCCTCTTTCTTAGCTGGGAAAGCTCCTGCTTGGGTGCCTGCTGTATCCCAGCCCGGCAGGAGTTGCAGTGATTCCCACGAGGTGGCATTGCAAGACTGAAATCCCCTGGGCTGCCTCCAGCTCAGCCCTGCTTTGCCTTCCTCACGGCACTTGGCTGCAGCACTGTGTAACTAACACCACACTGCTCTGATGCCAGGTGCAAAACTTCTCCTGCATGTTTGAAAGGGGAAGAAGCCTCTGGCTTTCTTCTGCTGAGCTTTATCTTTTTAATGGCTTTTAAATCTGTCTTTAAAAGGTAATTTTTTGCAATATTTGTAATATTACCCAGTGGTGTATCTTTGCTTCCCACCCCTCTCCTTGGCACCCCTCAAGTTGTTCTGGATGCTGAGCAGCCCCAGGCAGGAGATCAGGAGGGGGCTGTAGACCCTGGAGCTGCTGTCCAGGCTCCCCAAGTCGGAGTGGAGAGCAAGGAGGCTTCTTTTGAAGCAATTAGTAGGAAATAGCTGTTTGGTGGGCACATTGCATGAGCTGCTGGTGAGCAGCTGGCACTGGGCTAACAGCCCTGAGTCAGCCCAAGGACGTAGTGTACAGTTGACATGAGGAATGTGGCTTAAAAACCTAAACAGGAGGAATTGCCTGTAAGGCTGCTGTCAGGGTTTGACTGACCTGGGATGTCCAGTGATAACGTGGAGACCCAGGGAGCCCTTGCACAGGGTCTGTTGGCTCCTTAGTTGCAGGGTTAGAGTTACAGGTTTTTATCTCCTGGTCCTTGCAAGTTTACACTTGGGTACAAGATACAGTAAAATATTTTGTAGAAAAGGCCAAACTTTGGCATTAAGCAGTTTCTTGGAACAGTCCTCTGTTGTGTGATGAAGGAATTTACCTGGGGGATTTCACAGCACCCTGGGCAACCGAACCCTGCCACACTCAGCCTCTTGCTTCTGAGCTAAGACAGACCTCGAGACAGAGGAAGTGGTGACTGCGAGTGACTCGTGCTGATGCCATGAGGAGCTGCCTCCAGAGCGTGTTTCTCAGTGCTGCCTCTGTGCTCCCAGGTACCTGGGGCTCTTCATTCAGCTGGAAATGGAGACTTCCTTCACTCTTTCCCCACCTCTGTGCTGGCCAGCGGGAGCAGGGAGGTCGTTCTTCCCCTGTGCTTGGCAGTGATGAGGTCACACCTCGAGTGCTGTGTTCAGTTGTGGCCCCTCAGTTTGGGAAGGACGTTGAGATGCTCAAGTGCATCCAGAGGAGGCAGCGAGGCTGGAGAGGGGCTGGGAACACAAACCCTGTGAGGAGCCACTGAGGGAGCTGGGGGTGCTCAGCTTGGAGAAAAGGAGACTCATGGGTGATCTTATCACTCTCTACAACTTCCTGCAAGGAGGTTGTAGTCAGGTGGGGCTGGGCTCTTTCTCCAGGCAGCACTGACAGAACCAGAGCACACAGCCTTAAGCTGTGCCAGGGGAAATACAGGTTGGATATCATGAAAAATTTTTTTCAGAAAGAGTGATAAAGTTCTGGAATGGCCTTCCCGGGGAGGTGGTGGAGTCACCATCCCTGGGTGTGTTTAACAAAGCCTGGATGTGGCACTGGGTGCCAGGGTTTGGTTGAGATGGTAGGGCATGGGTTGGACTCAGTGATCTTGAAAGTTTCTTCCAACCCAGTGATTCTGTGAAGAGAGTTGGGTGCTGCTCCCTCTGTGCAGTCAAACCAGCACAGACCCCATGCAATGATGACTTGTTTGTATGGTGATACAGGGAAAGGGAGGCCAAAGCATGTTACTTGAGCAAATGACTCCCCTCTGACCTCAGAAGAGACATTTCACTCAGGGAAGATGAATTTCACTCTGATGAGATTTTTAGGTCTGGGAGCACACTGGTGTGAAGGCAGCACCAGGTGAGTCTTGCTCATCTCATTGATTTTACTGCATGTGTCAAGGCTAAAATGGGAAATAACATTTGCAGACAAGCCAGTAATGGTCAGAGTTTGTCTGAAGGGCAACTCAAACCAGTGGAGTGAGGAGAGGGGATTTTGTGAATTTGTGGGGAGTAGTGTATCAGAGCTGATGTGACTGTGCTGCTACCAAAGGCAGGCATGTGCATCTTATTTTAAGGCCACTTTCTGGATGTTGCCTTGATTTAAGAGGCAGCTTAAGCCTAGATGTGAGAGGAACCCCCAGCCTTGGCTTTCCCCTGCAGGGAGAGCAAGGGCTGATTTCACAGAAAGGGAAACATTTTCAGACTACCAAAGGTTGGATTGTAAAAGCTAGATGGTTCAATGCCTGACAACATCTAATTCCTCACACTCATTTGCCAAGGAGAGCTTGATGTTTGTGGCAGAAAGCAGCCTCTTTGTGCCTGGCTGCTGTGGGACTGTGTTTCTCCAAAGCTGTGCTGGTGTGATTTAAGGGCTCTTATCAGTCCTCTAAGGAGTCAGTTGCAGGCCCAAGTGTCTTATCTTTTTATGTTAAGATAAAAACATCTTAAAACAAGCACAAGGGGAGAAGCTCTGGCTCCATTGCTCCAACATGGGGTGGAGAAATTGTGGGAGAAATGGGAGAGCGTGGAAGGAAAGTTTTCAGTCATGCAGGAAGTAATCCACATCCCAAAAAGAATCTGGTTTCAGGCAGTGAGGAGCTGGAGAAACTTGCAGGAGATGCAGTGGGAGGGCTGGTTCTTCTCCCTGCATCTCCATGCTTTGGCTGCCTTTTGGGGTTTGCCCAGCCAAGGAAACTTCTTGTATTTACACTTAAAAAAAAAAGCTCGAGCCTGAAGGTGTGGGAACGTATGGGGTGGTTTGGAGGATGGTGGGAGGTGTCATTGTGCTTTGCTCTGTGTTTTGCAGGGGTGGTAAACTGCAACTTTCCTCTTTGCAGTGCCTGTTGCAGCTAAAGTCCACTGAGTCCCCCAAGTCCTGGCATAAGCCCCAGGGGCCAGGCAGCCTTAGCTGAGTCCCTGGCAGCATGCTTGGCTTGCCCTGGCATGTGCTGGCCTTGGAAACTGTGAGCTCTTGCAGGCTTTATCCTTTGCAGCTTTAATTCATTCACTAAAGAGTGCCCCAGCTGTTTGGGACAAAGCCATGGGCACACCTGGCTGGGGCTGGGTTGGAATACGGTGTTCCTGTGTAACCCCTCTGCAGTTGTGACAATAGGACAAAATAGAGACTGTTCATGCAGAGGGGGAGGTTGTGTGTAATATATTTACTTAAGGCATTATGTATTTAATTAGGACTGCATCCAAGGCACTGTCTTCCCACCTGATGGTGAGAAGACAGCTCAGAGCTGAGTGCAGCAGGAAAGAGGAAAAAAAAACCTGCAAGAGCTCAAATATGGACTTGCCTGTTGTTCCCCAGCCTTGGCACCTTCCTGCACCTAATGGTGAGGTTGATTAGGGAGCTTATAAATGAAAGCTCCTCTTCCTGCTGGCAAAGAGAGGAAAAAGCACCCCTGCCCAAAAGGAGAAATAGGTTGGGCCTGCCCTGTGTGCTTCTCCTGGCTCTCTGGAACGGTTACATCTGTCTAAAACAGGCTGGCAGTAGGTGTTAATGCTGCAGTGGGGAGGGAGAAAAGAGTGTGAAGCCTCTCCTCACTGCTGTGCTGAGCTGGAGGGGGATTTTGACAGAGCCTGGGGCATGAGAAGGGGTGAGGCATCCTTAGTGAGCTCAGTGTGCCCTTTCTTACCTGCATGAGCTCTCTCTGCTGATATTTTGTTCTCTCCTCCTGACAGCAGCTGTCTCCAGCCCTTTTTCCCTTAAGTTCCCCAAATGGCATTCTGATTTTCCTTTTGTTTTGGGTTGTATTTTCCTCTCTTGTTTTTAGCAGGAGAGGGGAGAATTGTGTGCCTGGTAAATCTGAGCCTCCTTTTCTCCTGGGCAGTTTCCCAGCACTGTGGTGATTCCCCTCAAATGCCTGTTGTGGAGTGTCCAGCCTGGGCAGTTGTTCTCTGCCTCCTGCTCATCCAGGTTCCTTCAATTAAACCTCCTGGCTTTTTATAACCTCCAGTTAGTTGACGGTCAGTCCTGCCTTCCAGAATAAACCACAGATGCTGTGTGGTGGCCCCAGGCTGGCGTTCAGGAACAGGCTGGCTGATGTGACTCAGATGTGAGCAGAGACAATCCCTGATGCTTCAGCCAGCTTAGAAACCCACATCACGTGTCCAGCAGTTCCCTACCCCCCTTTCCAGGCCAGGGCAGGTTTTGGGTGCCCCACAGCCTACGTGCTGCTCCGGTGCACATGGAGCCTGCCAGGAGCACACTTGGAAGCCGGAGCATGGCCTTGTGCCAGCACTGGAAGGATTTTTGGGGCGAGCCTGGTCTCGCTGTGGATGTTTCCTGCAGCCGAGTCTGGGCTCAGCTGTGACTTGGCATCCTGTGTGCTGCTCCTAAGGACTGTCAGGCTCTGAGCAGGTATGAAACAGCCTCTCTGGCTGCGGTGATTGATGCTGATTAGCATCACTGGGGCGTTTTGGGGTTGATGAGACCTTTAGAAGGGAAATAATCATAAGTGAACCACAGCCTTTCCCCTGCCTTCTCTTGCAAACATCTGCTCAGCTGCAGCTGCACATTAAGGAGTCCTATGATCTCTCATTTAAAGCACCCTGAGCTCTCTCCGCACCATGAGCAGCCACCCCCAAGTTGGGGAGGTGCCAGGGAAGCCATTATGGGTCCCCTGCACCCCCACGCTCTGTGGTTATCACCACCCAGCACTGAGGGGCTTTTGCTGCAGTTCTTGCTCTATTTTTGGGGTATAAAATCAAATTGTGAAGGTTTCAGCCTGAGGCTGGCTGTGGTATTTTATCTTTTGCCTTTTTTGTTTTCTCCCTAGTGCTTTGCTGATCTTTTTAAGTGAGGAGAGCTACAACCTTGTCTTTTTTTCTTTGCTATTACATCATCCTGCTAGAAGTGCTAATTGAGTCCTGGAAAACAACCTTGTTTGAACATGTGTATGGTGGGAATCAGACCAGACTGCCCTTGTGGTTTGCATTTTCATATTTCATGTTACCAGCATTTTCCTGTGGATTTCATTAAGCTGGGTTTGGCATGGAATGAAAAGGCACAGTCTCTCAGATTGTGCAGCGCTGACCTTAAAAAAACAGAAAGCAGAAAACTAAAAAAGACTCAAACCATCCTAAATCCTGGCTCTGGGAACAAATAGGTGTTTATATTCAGTGTCTAGCTAGCCTGTATACGTACTTAAGGCATGAAGCACAGCTTTGGTGCCCTGCTGTGTGTGCAGCCCGTGGTTTTCTGTGGCAGACCCTGGGCACAGACTGCAGTGTTCACAGTGCCCCAGTCACTTGCCTCAGTCTGGTCTGCCTGGGGTTTGCTCAGGCTCATGGGGCTTTTCTCCTTTGTGCACTGAAGTTTCTAGCAGCACTGTATCAGCTGGGAAGGCAGAGACACTCCTGTGCCCTTGGAGCACCTTGGAGCTGTGGCAGGCTCTGTATCACACATCCGATCTTGGCCAAAGACGGATGTTTTCCGTGTGTTTTGGCCCTGTGGGTAGGATGTGCTGCTGCTGACATCACAGCTGCCAGGTTGACAAGGTGAGCACTTGCATCCTGTTCAATACCACAGAAATTACACAGCAAAGTTCCAATCTTGAGGCAAACTGAAGATGTTTTCTTTTTGCCAGGGTAAATACTGAAATGCTTTTTGTGGGTAGAGGGTCACTCAGCCCTCTTCCCTTGGCTCATCCTGAGCTGTGTTGACCTGTCAGCTCACGTTGCTTGCTCTGGATCTGTCCCTGTGCCCTTGACTTCTTTGCCTCCTGTACTTGGGGCTTGAGGCCAAGCACTCTGACTGAGCTCTGGGAAGAAGCTACTCCTTGGAGTTCGTCTGGTTTTGTGGCTGGATGAAGTTGCTGGGTGCGTCCTGTGAGCTTTGAATTTAAGTATGAAGAAGATGTGTCTCTGTCCCCAGGGTGGTGTTTCTGTCCTGGTTGTTGACTGCACATAAACACTGCCCTGGGAGCCCCACCTCTGCCCCGATGTTGCTAATAGGCGTGAAAGAGCAAGTGTGGAAAAACCCAGACAGCAAACTCCTCCACCTGAACTGGAAAGACAGGCCCTGGCTGTGCCCTTGGCTTTTTCTTCCTCCAGAAAAGCAGCAGCAGTGCAGGAGGTTAAAGCACTTGTTTGCTTTCCATGTCCATTCTACCTCACCCTCTCTTCAAAATGTCTTAGTGTGGCATTTTTTGGAAGGGAAAACAGATTTGTTGGGGACTGAAGGAAGCAGCGTGGTTGGTAACTCAGTCACCGTGTTTGTTCCTAGAGATCAAAGCCACAGTGGTGTACCCTGCCACGGAGAAACACATCCAGAAATATCTCCGTCAGGAAGTGCACCTCATCCGTGAAAGCTGGGAGGATTACAAGAGCATAACCCTGCCCTTCATCCAGTCCCAGAGCTTCAGCATCCAGGTACGGGTACCACGCCCTCTCCTGCAGACACAGATGTCTTTGGTCTCCTCTGTCAAAACTGCTGTCAGAAGGCTTCTCTGAAGCCCAGGCTGGAGAGCTGGGAGTGTTCTGCCCCATCTCCCTGTTGGTTGCATTGTCAGCTCTGTGGTCCCCTCTTATTTGGTTGGCTGGGACATCCTTTTCCATCTTTGCAGAAAAATGTTTGCCTTGGAGCTGGACTTCAAGTTGCCTTTTCCAAGGTTTCTGGAGAAACTCTGAGTTTTTTTCTTCTTTCCAAGGTTGGTTTCCTGGGCATTGGTGCTGTTCACTGGGCTTCTTAGGAGTCTCTGGGTTGTTGTGGAAATGGAAAGGCACAGAATGTGCTTGGATTCCTGCATCACAACTCATTCCTCCTGCCATTCAGCCCCTCAGTCCATATTCCATGTGGTGAAACTGTTACTTTTAGTGTGCTGCTTGCCCCAGGCAGCCTCAGCTTTTTCCTTGGCTTTATCCTTTTTGACTGTTCATCTCCCTGTCTTTCTCCTTTAGAGATCAAAGGAATACAAGTCTGTAGGGATCAATTCATGCCAGCCTTTGTAGAAGGGGGAATAAACCAAATCCTGGGGCTGCTGAGGCTCTCCATTAAAAATAACTCCCCAATACTAACCAGGAGCCTTGGATGCTCCCTCCTGCCTTCCCCCATCTTTCCTGCTGCCTTAAACCACAGCATTTATTAGCTGGAGAAAGGCAAGTTTGTGTTTCTTCCAGGCCACAGCCTTCATGGAATATTTTCTCTGTGCTTTTGCTCCCAAATTTCTTACATTTCCTGATGTAGCAGCTGCCTTCAGGAATTGCTTGAACTCTCACTCTGCCTCTTGCCCCAAATGCTTGTGGCTGGTTTCAGTACATGGAAACATGTTCCTGGTGACCATCAGGAGCATCTGCTGAGAAATCATGGTCAGTCCTTGACCTCTGGGATTTAATAATGCTGTTCCTTGTCTTTATCCAGCCGGTTTGGCCAAGTGGAAGGGGAAATGTGGGGGGTGACAAATACCAGGGGACTACAGAGGCGTCTGTGTTTCCTGCTGGAAGATACAAAGTGTGGATGCTTTCAGGATAATGGTTTTATTGTGGTGCTAGTCCCTGGACATGTGTTCTGCTTGCTAGGCTTGTGCTGGGAGCAGCAGGAGCAGTCAGCCAAGGACCTGCCCATCACAAGGCAGCCTTGGGTTTAAAATTCAGCTCATCTGATCAGTGAACTTATTTAGGGCACTCATAGCTTGGCACTTGTGATCAGAGCAGGCTTAAAAACCCCAACAAAAGGCAAATGTCCATTTTCTGCTGAGGTTCCCTCTGAACTTCCCTCCCAGGGTTATGGAACAGAGTGATCTTGTGCTGTGTTTTTGAGAATCACTTGAAGAATCTAATCTCTAAGATGATACTAAGGAGAAAAGATAGCAATTTAAGCCAAAAATCCCAGATCAAGGGATGAGAAGTACTTTTTTCTCTCCAGATGTATTCAGGTCAGTTTGCAGCAATCCCAAGTGTTTATTAGATTAATGAAACTCTTGATGAATTTCCCCCAAAGTGTCTGGTGTGCACAGCACTGCCAGCCCAGCTCATTTGGTGTATTTGTGAACCTGGCTGCACCTTCCCTACCCACCTGGGGCAGCTAGAATATTTCAGACCTATATTTGGTGAGGAAAATTATGTTTCCAAACATTTTCAGCTTCCAGGCTTTAGCAATTTCCTGCTGCCTTGTGTTACCACCTTCCAGGGGCCTGGCTGAGGACTCTCTTGCCAGTCCAGTACTTAAGCTAGGCTTAAGCTAGAGCATAACATGCATTTTGGAAGTGTAAAGAAGGATGCTGGAGCTGAGTCTGGGAGCCAGGGAGAGCAAAGATGCTTTTCTCTGGTCTTACTCTGTCACTTATCCCTGGTATCTTCCATTTCCATAACTCTTCTCTGAATGGTGCTTTGCCTTGCAGGAGGAGCACGGGGGGATAACCAGAGCAGGGATTACAGGCAGGCTGGAGGCTGGAACCTTAAGTATGGAAGAAGAAGAGTGGTGAGCTGTTTTCTAATCAGCCAGGGAGCCAAGAGACATGCATTGCCCAAAAAACCACAGAGTATCCCTGCACAGAGCTGCCAGCAGCCAGAGCCACATCCAACTCTGCTCCTTCCTCTTTGAATAGTGGATAAAATCAGCCAAGTTCCCT
>VYZP01063998.1:0-7500 GCA_013400635.1 Hypocryptadius cinnamomeus | reverse complement strand
GAGTGATAAGGGTGAAAGGGAAAATGATAGGGGTGGATAGCACATCCCATCGTGGAGAGATAAAAGTGGGGCAGCCAGAGGCCTCGCTCTGTCCCCTTGGAGGCTGAAATGGAGGATGGAGAAGAGTTCTGTCCTTCCAAACTTCCCCCTTTCCCTTGCTGTGAGGGAATTGAACTCCCTTTTACCTTTCTCTACACCTTTCCTGCCATCCAGAGATGCTCTTCCCCATCTGTTCCAAGGTTTTGCCAGTGCTGAGCTCTCTGTTTCCCCTCTGCAGGAGGCCATAGTGAAGCGCTTTGGTGTGCCTGGCTCCCAGCTGCGGATCTACCTGCACTACCAGCCCTCCTACTACCACCTGCATGTGCATTTCACTGCCCTGGGCTATGATGCACCAGGCAGCTCCGTGGAGAGGGCCCATCTCCTGGCTGATGTCATTGACAACCTGGCCATGGACTCCATGTACTACCAGAAACGGGCTCTGACCTTCCCCCTGCGGGCTGATGAACCCCTGTTTAAGAAGTTCCAGGAGGCAGGAAAAGTGTGAGGAGGCAGAGGTGCTTTTGTATATTTTTTTAAAAAATAAATTCCCATTTTTTGGGCTTTTTTTTAAGGTTGTGTTCCTTTTATGTTTTTAAACTCTGTTTTTGTACAAGGTGGGTCTGATGATCCTTTGCTATGGAAACCGTGTTGTCTGTTCAAGTCCATTAAAACACTGATTGAATAAACCCCTTTGAGTGTGCTGGATTTTACCTCAGACTGGGCACCTGTGGGATGCAGTGAGCAGAGGGGTTTGGGTGGGAGTGGCTTTGTGTATCCATCTTTTCCACCTGTCCCCAGATGTCAGCCCAAATAGAGTAGCAGGTAGATGGACAGGTCCAAAAAACCCTGCTATCCTCAGAAAGCTTCATGTGTTTCTTTTTTACAGATTTACTCCTGGGAGTGAGATTGTGCTTTCCTTGAGCAGGGAGGGGTGCCTTGCTCCAAAGAATTCCAATGACTAACCCAAGTCCTCACCCTTCCTGTCTGGCTGTGTGCTGCCTGATCCCCAGCCTGAGAGCCTTCACCCCTCTGCTGCTCCTTAGTAATGTGTGTCTGAAACAGCCTCGTGTGCAGGGGCAGCCCTTTCTGACAGGCTGCTTAAAGGTTTGCAAGCATTATGGGTTAAAGCCCCCCAGAACAGAAATAAATAATAGTGCTCTTCCTTCTGCTGAGGTGGTGGCAGGACGGGAGAGTGCCAGGAGCTGGATTCAATGATCCACTGCGGTGAAAGACCCAGGCTCTGTATGCAGGGAGCTTCCTTGGCCACCCAGCCATTGGTTCCCTGGCAGCTTCTCCGCTGAGCACCAGCCTCTGAAAACTTCATGAGTTCTTGGTGCCAAAAAGGGCTCTGGTTTCTGGTTGGTAACCAGGGATGTAATTGCAGGAATCATCTCACTGCTACCCCAGTTCTTTGCTCCTTTCCACACCCTGAGCTCTAAGAGGGGGGTTTTTTTGCTGATGGTGGAAAACCCAGATGTGATTTATTTTTTCCAGGCTGCTGGCTGTGCCAGAGCAGAACCCGGAGCTGGCTGCAGCAAAGTGCCATCACTGGAGCTGCCCTGGGGCTCTGCTCAGCTCATCCCATTTATAAATATTGAGGTCAGGCAGCTCCCTGATGCCTTTTAGCAGCAGGGAGAGGCAGAGCAGCTGGATGCAGCCACCTTCACTTATTTCTCTGCAGAAATTCCCATTTCCTGGGTGAACAGTTGGAGTTGGTGATCTTAGATGTATTTTCCAAATTATTCTTGGGAGTCTAGAAGTGCAATCCATGGTAAGAAAGCTGCAGTGATCTGCTGTGGGAGCCTTTCCCTCTTGCTTCAGCTCTACCCACTTCCTGAGCAGAGCAGGTCAGTTGGTTTGGGGAGCTTTAGGATCTGGACAAGGTCAGCAGGGTTGCCTGTCCCATGGCTTTCCCCTTCCCTAGGTTTTAAATTGCTAGGGACAGGGATGATTTTTTTCCATACCAAAGCATTTTCTCTGCCAAGGGGGAGCTTGGTCTCCTTTGGTGAGGGACCATCCCAGTTTTATGTCTCCACCCAGGCCAGCCAAGGAATGGAGATGGTTAACACACAGGCCCATCCTGTTTCTAAGGAAGGCTCCCTGGTCCTCAGGTATTGAAAAAACACCCTCAGTCTTGAAAATAGACTCTCAGAGTGCTGTGACAGACAATCAAGCAGCACATCTTCCACAGACCATCTGCCTGGCTCCTGCTGGCTGAATCGTTTTCCTGGGAGACTGCACTGGAGAGCAGGGGGTGCATGGAGCCCGGGATGGAGGCTGCCTCTGCCTGTCCCAAAAGAAGGGGTCAGGAGGAAGCACTCTGGTGGATCTGCAGCCTTCAAAGGATTAACTGAGGTCCTGGGGCTGGAACTGCAAAGCCAGATGGCATTCCCAGGCTGTGGCTTGAGGAAGGGTGAGCCTGAGGTGATCCAGGACAAAGCCGGCTTGTGCTGGGCATGAATCGCCACATTCTTGTCCCTGTGGAGCAGATGCTGCTGAGGGCATTCCCTTCCTCCTTTCTGAACAGATCCTGCTCGCCTGGCTCCTGCTTTGGCCTTGTCACCCTTTTGGGAGCATTTTGGCTGTGGTGTGATGGATGGCACAGCCTCTGCCCGTGCCCTGGTGGGGCAGGACACCAGTCCTGTCCTGCACTGGTTCCCCAAACCCTTCTGTCAGTGTGAGTTCCGAAGGGTGATGGCAGAGCTCCTCACAAATTCACTTCTCAAACAGCCAGCAATTTTCCCCCCTCTCTTTTCTTCTCCAAATTACTCAGCACTCATCACGCTGAATTAATCCAAGTGGCAGTTTATCCTTTGTAAAATACATATTAGGGCAGGGTGTAGTCATTCACAATGACTAACAACCCAGCAAAGGCTCCTGGCACTCTGCTACAGCAGCAAATATATTCCCATTTTCTGGTGGGCTTTAAACCCTGTTGTCTGCTGAGGCTGTGGTGGCCACAGGAAGCTCGTGGCTGGTTTTTGGGTCCACCCAAAGCAACACAGGTACCTTGTGACTGCTCCATGGATGTGAGCAGGTATCCTGAGATCCCTGTGGGATGGACACAGCTGGTGTCCAACACTTGGTAGTATGGGATCACCGTTGCTTCCCCAAACCTTGGTGATGCTTGAGCCACAGCACCGCGACCTCTTGGCACAGAGGTCTGGGCCATCCCTGATCCTGGATTTGCATCTCTGCAAGGGCTTTTATTCTGCTCTCAGTCCTGTTGATGTTGCCCTGGGCCATGGGGGGATGCTGGAGATGGAGACCATCACCCCAAAATGAGCCCATCCACCATCACCAGCAGGATACAGCTGCTGGAGACCGAGAAGGTCCTGGGAAGTGAAGCTTTGCAGCCTCTTTTAGTATGCTTTCTGTCTTGGGGGCACAGCAAAAATAGACATTTGGGATGCATTATTATTGCTGGAGTTTCATTGAATGCTGTTTATTATTTTCAGATGCAATAAACCAAGCTGTGGAACCCATGAGACCAAAGGGTCAAAATATCCTTCAAGCAAATCCCTGCCGAGCTGTGGCCCCACTAATTATCCCAGATTGTCTACAAGCCCGTGGCAATTAAAACCTAATTATGGCAAGGTCTCCTGTCACCACGGGTAAAACTGCCCCACTTGTTAATGGCAAGGAAGCCCCAACTTAAGGAGGATGAGGAATGAGGCAAAGATTCTCTTCAAATATTGATGTGGTTCCCTTGGCAAAATCAGATGTGTCAGCTCGACAGGTATTTTATCAATTTATATTGGCACTGTCCATGTTGTCTCAGGGATTGGCAAAACTCACCCCAGGCAGAAGGGATGAGTTTGAGGCTGCCGAAACAAAGAAAAAAAGTTTTGAGGGGAATAAAAAAAACTTCAAAAGTTGACTGCTAATTTTGTGTATTGTGGGGTGGGATGGAAATGGAATCCCATGGGAGAGCGAGGTGGCCTGCCTGACATGGGGCATTCCTGTGGTGAGGAGTAATTCATTTTCAGGAAAAAGAAAAATACTTAATATTAGTTGATTATTTTAAGCAAAGCCATCCCCAGGGCGTTTGTATGTCATCTCATGATGGTTTGAGCATAATCTCATGGGATTTCCAGCGTAATGTTATGGGGTTTCAATGAGAGAACAGTGCAAACCCCCTGGCTCCGTGCAAATCTCCAGCAGGACGAGCTTTGCCCACCCCCAAAATTTGCTGTGAGCCAATTTTGGCGGGTTTTGGGTCGGGGTTTGCCTTGGGAGGGGCTGCCCCGAGCCCCATGATTTTTGGGGTCCGAAGGGCTCAGGGAAGGCGTCGCTGCCCTCCCCAACCTCTCCCGTGCCGGGGCTGAGAGACCGCGCGCCTTCAGCTCCCGGGATGCTCTTCCCCTCCTTCCTCCTCCTCCTCCTCCTCCTCCCTCCGCCGCCCATCCCGCGCTGTGCGCAAGCGTGTCCGCCCTCCGGGCCGGCCCCTCATCCCGCACCCACCCCCCGCATCCTCTGGCCGCACCGACCCCCCCGCGCCGCCCCATGGTGAGTCCGCAGCCGGGGGTCCCCCCTCGGGTCCCCCCGGGTCCCCCCGGGTCCGCGTGTCCGGAGCGGGGTGGCGAGTCGGGGGTGTTGAGCACGAGAAGAGGGCTGGGAAGCAAAGCCCCGGTGTTTTTGGGGGGCTCGGAGGGGGCGCCCCGCGCTGGGAGGGCGCCGGGCAGGGCAGGAGCTTTGCCCGCCTGGCAGCTCCCAGGCAGGGGTGGCAGCGGGGTGTACACTGGGGGTATGGGGGTGCTCCCCGTTCACCCCAGCTCGGACCCCCCCGGAGCATCCCACGCCTTTGGCATCGATGTCCTGGCGAGCGCGGCACATGGGAAAGGGAGAAAGTGGCTTTATTTCTACGTTTTGTGGGTTTTGGAAAAAATAATTATTGTGATTATTTTTTCTAATTAGCGCGATTAATCAGCGCCTGAAGTGTGAGTGTGGGCAGTGGCGAGAGGAAAACCGCCGCTCTCCCAGTGCCCTTCCATCTGCTGTCTCCCCATTCCTGGCAAAACAAACCCCCTCATCTCGCCGGGAAAAGACGGCCTTTGGTACCGCTCCTGCCCACGGCCACTCCCGGGGCGGGAGATCCCACCCCGAGAGCCCCGGGAAGAGAGGGTCTGGCATCTCCCCATAGCACGGGGTGCGCTCCTTGCGATGGGTCTGGGAGATCGGAATGCCCGGAGCCGGGGTGAGGAAGGGAAAATCCTCCCGGGGGCCCTGGGAGGGGAGGACGTGCCCCGTGTGCAGCTCAGGACGGCATCGCTCCCGTGCGGAACAACGGGCTGAGGAGGATTTATGGAGTGGTCTGAGCCTCTTTTCCCCATCCCTGAGCATCCTGACTGGTGGGTGGATGTGCTGCAGTAGCCTGGTGATCCCAAAGGGGTAGGAGGGGTCCCTGCTGGTCCTCCACCCAATGCTTGTGTGGACAGAGCTGCTGGCAGCGGGATCTGGGCATGTTTGTTCAGGACAAACCCCATCCCATCCTGTCCCACTCCGTGTGCCTGGAGCGTTCTTCTCCCACGGGACAGGATTGCTTCCAGGGGGAGATGAGGATGCTTGCCTGAGACCAGCGGGAAAAGGACCAGCTGGACCTTTTCCCCATTGATCTTTTCGTGTCAGGTCTTTGCAGGGTGAACCAGTGGTGTTTTATTGTTCTGGGGAGTGAAGAACAAAGGAAAGCTCTTCCTCTGGGTGGTTTTTTTCGTGTTCCTCAGCTCGGACACCATCTCTCCTGTTGGATCAGTAGGGTAATGCCTGGTGGGTTGATGCTGGCTGCTTGGCAAGTCTGATCTCCATCTCTTGGTGAGATGAGCTGAATAAAGTCTTGTGGTGGAACATTTTGGGAAGCTGTGCTGAAATTTCCCGTCTTTTCTGCTGGGCTGTCCCTCTGGATGCTCCTGGAGGCAGGTGATGGATTGCCCAGGCTTTGCCAGCTGTCTCTGCCAAGGGTGTCTGTGGGGCAGGCACCCCAGGCAGGCCAGAACCTGGGATCAGTGGTAGAACTGATGGTTTAGGTGTCCTCTTCCTACCCTGGCTCCTAACGATGTGTCCAGCGTTTAATGAGCTCCTCATGTCGCTGTAAGCTGTAGGAGGGGATCAGCATGCTTTGCTGGACTCTCCCTAACCTCTGTCCCTAATTGTCTGCATCATTAGAGGGCTGCTTGCTCATCCAGCTTCAGGCAGGGAGTTAATAGCAGCTGCTCCAGCAAGGCACCGAATTCTGAGAAATAATGCCTGAGAAATAGTGCAAATGTAAATATAAAAGGAGGAACTGTCAGTGGATACTGATTTTAAGGGATGTTCACTATGGAGATGTGCAAGTAGGGTGTGTTCCACATCTGGGATTGGAGTATCCTCCTGGAGGATCCACCCTGGAGGGAAAACATCCATTTGGAACTCTGGAGCAGCTGTACTCATGTCTACAAGCCTGTATTTTTATAGCTTGTGTCATCCCCGTTCTTGCAACCAGCATCAGACGTGGATGCCAGGCTGCAGGATGTGGGAATGCTGAGACCAGTGCCCTCCCCATGCCTGTGTTCAGGGGTTTTCAGCTGGCAGCAATCCTCAGGTTGAATCCTGCTAATTAATTATTTGGCAATATCTCTAAATCCCATGTATTCTGTTGCTTATTCTCTTTGATGAAGTGATGGTCCCATTGCTTTAGCTTCGAATATTCCAGAGCTGATGCAGTCTGGCAGCATAGAATCTGCTTTTCCACAGCTTTCCCTATTGTGATTAAAAAAAAAAAAATTAAAAAATATTATTTTATGTTATTTTTCCCCTAACATTTTTTTCCTCTGGATGTATCATGATGGCT
The DNA here is from genome assembly GCA_013400635.1 of Hypocryptadius cinnamomeus. NCBI lineage: Eukaryota > Metazoa > Chordata > Aves > Passeriformes > Zosteropidae > Hypocryptadius > Hypocryptadius cinnamomeus. The sequence goes on along the minus strand of VYZP01063998.1, from coordinate 635 downwards.
GTGTAAGGAGCAGGGATGTGGTCTTGTTCCTGCAGAGGTTGGCATCCTGGTTTCACTGGGATCCCTCTGGGATCTCATCCTGTTTTACCCATTCTGGGCTGGGACCCCCCCATATGCTGCCTCCAGGTTCACTTGCACGAGTGGTTTTGGTTTTGCAGTGAGGAAAGGAAATTATTTGATGCTTTCATGCTGCTCGTTGCAACTTCTGGTTCTCTTTTTTTTGGTGTTTCTCTCAGTTCCTGTCACTTTGCTTTCACACTTCTCTGTCCTCCAGCTGTAATCCTCACGCTTATTGAGCTTTTTCTAGGAAAACCCTGTGTCTTCCTGGGAGGGAAGAGGAAAAAAACCCCAGTACTTGCTAATCTCTTGCTTTTCCAGCTGCTGACCCCTTGCATGTGACTGGGGTTGGGCTGGAAAGTTTCCTTGGAGGAAGGAGAAAGGCATTTGGCTGTCAGGGAACGCAAAAACCGAAGGAGCCGCTCTCCATCCCGGTTTTCCTTCGGGCTGGCGGATGCTCGCAGCGGTTTCGGGCTGGCGCAGCCTGCGGCTGCTCTCCAGGATGTGTTTTGCCGTCTGCCGGAGTCCCCGGAGCCGCGGCCGCCGCTCCCGGCCCCGGCGAGGCGCGGATGGGCCCG
>VYZP01063997.1:0-10533 GCA_013400635.1 Hypocryptadius cinnamomeus | reverse complement strand
TAAAAAATTAAAAAAAAAAAAAAAAAAAAGAGAATAAGAAAGAACTTAGCATTTCAACTTGGAAAAGACAGAACCAGAATATTAAAATGCAACCCAATAGCTGTCATGGGCAGCTAAAGGACATTTAAAGCAAAAGATGGACTCTAAAAGGCATTGTTTAGACCTAGTAGTGGACTTAAGAATAAACAAGCAAACAGCTGGGATTGTCACAAATGAAACAAGACTACAAGATGAAGTTGCCAGAGTGATTTTATTAGCAGAGAACAGTAGGTTAAACTGCAGGAATGAAAGGGAGATGGAAAAATCTAATCATGAAAGGAACCAATATGAAACTCTGAGCACTCAGGGTGCTTTGAAGACAGAAATTTTAAGCGTGAAGAAAAGAGAGAAATCACAAAACACAGAGCTGTGCTAAAAGGCTTGTCATCAACATCTTGTTTCAAAGAGACAAGTAGATGTGGGGGCACAGGGATGCTCAGGAGGGTGAAGAGGAGGCTGGGAGTCCCCTGCTTGCTCGTGTTGCACTAGTGACTCCCTGGGGATGTATGCCCCACTTGGTCCCCACACAGCTCAGGGCATGGATGGGCATGGCACAGTCCCTAGTGGCAGGGCAAAAAGGATGATGGAGAAACTCTGAACCTTTGGAACAAGATGCTGCGATCAAGGAAACCTTTGGGTCAAGGGAAATGAACACAGGTGGATATTCAAATGAAAAATAGCCGGTATTGTTCTCCAAAGCCACAGTGTTGAACAAAGTCTTCTTGACTGTATGTAACAAGCAGTGTGGGCTGCTCAAGATCCAGCAGCGCACAAGCCTGTTAATGCAGGATATTTGAGTTGCGTACTTTAAAACTTGTTTTAAAATACCTCCTTGTGCTGTCCTTGACCAACCTAAGAATAAACCCCAAACTTTCTATCCAAAGGAAAAAAAAAGCTGTAACTGTTCTTACAGTTATTTGTATAACCTTTTCAGGAGTGCTTTGTTTTCTTTGTCTTTGCCTTTGCCTTTCATTTACTTTGAGGTTTGTAGGTGTTTTTTTCATCATTGCTAACTTTGAAATGCAACAATAAAGTAATTTTTAAGAAGCAAGTGTGAAGTGTTTTACACTTTTGAAGAGTAAGTTGTTAAAGCAAGCTTTTATTCAAACAACATGAAGGGCTAGCTCTTGTTAACAAAAGGTCAGCTATGATGAAGATTTAAATGTCACAGGGCCAGAGCTTGTGCTTGCTGTTAACCCAGGTTTCACACTTTTGGTTTTGCAGGAGGGACGGAAGTATTTGTATATGAGGAAGACCATGGCTAATACTGTGGGCTAAATCCCAAGGAGGGCTCATTAGCTTATTTGACCATGCTGTCACCATGCATATTTTGACTGCAGCAATGAGATAACTACAGAAAGTTCAAGAACTTAAAATGTATGTAAATTTTGTTTCATAAAACCTTTGCCTGTCAGAGATAGATCTGACTGATGCTAAGGTGACAGATGTCCATTATGGAAAAGGAATGAGCAAGAATAATGCTCATCTGATGTCTGAAAAAACTCATATTCTTGTGCAATCAAACATGAGAAGTGAGAAAATGTAAATTTGGGACAAGATATTGTTAAACAGAAAATCAACTTAAACCCCCTTTTTCCCCCTAGCTAGTGTTTTGGGATGTATTTAGTAGCTGAAAATATATTTTTCATTTTCTGAATGAAATTTCTGCATCAGTCCAATAACATCCATTACTTTGAAAATTCAAACTATAAAAGAGAAGTTGCCCTGCAGAGCCCTTCTACTGAGGTGCTTAAGAAACTTATGGTACTATATGAAAGAATATGAAAATTAAATCCAAAACAAAGAAGAGATTAAACAAAAGAAAACATAAACAAAGGGACCTGCTTACTAAAGCCTGGACTTTTCAACCTGGGTGAAATTCCAGTATTTTGAACCTTCCATTTTGAGTGGGGTTGAGGACTGTCAATATCTACATTTTCCACAGAAAGGGAATTTTTTCATAAAGAGTTTGTTTGGAAAATCAGGAACAAATCTTTCTGAAACAACACAAAGTCTTCTTCTGAGCAGCCATGCTGCAGGATTCACCAGCTATTTGGGGTGCTTATTCTCAATGTTTGCATCCTTCTGTCCCCAGTTCAGGAAAGATATTGGGGCCTTTTTGGTCAGGAAGGCCCTTGAGCCTTGCACTCCTTTCTCCAAGAATGGTCTCTTCCTGTCACTAGTGGGGTTTTGCAGGGCTCTATCTCCAGCCCTGTGCTCTTCATCATCTTCACAAATGACTTGCATGCAGGACTAGAAGACATACTAAGCAAGTTTGCAGCCAATACAAAACTGGGAGGAGCTGTTGACTCCCTGGGGGGCAGGGAGGCCCTGCAGAGAGACCTGGACAAATTACAGGCCTGGGAAATCACCAACTCCATGAAGTTCAACCAGGCAAAGTGATGGATTCTGCACCTGGCTGTACAGACAGACCAGGGCATGCGATGCTGGAGAGCAGAGCCTTGGAAAGAGAGACCTGGGGATCCTGGTCTGTGGCAAGCCACGAGGGCCAGCCCTGTCCTGGAAGCCATCAGGCACAGCATGGCCAGCTGGGCAAGGGAGGGGATTGTCCTGCTCTGCGCTGCACTGGGGCAGACTCACCTCAAGTGCTGGGGGCAGTTTTGGGTATCACAATATAAGAAAGATACGAAACTATTAGACAGAGTCCAAAGGAGGGCTGGAAAGATGGGAATGGCCTTGAGGGGAAGCCATATGAGGAACAGCTGAGGTTACTTGATCTGTTCAGCCTGGCAAAGAGGAGACTGAGGGGAGATCTCATTGCAGTTACAGCTTCCTCATGAGGGGAAGAGAAGGGACAGGCACTGATCTCTTCTCTGTGGTGACCAGTGACAGGACCCAAGGGAATGGCCTGAAGCTGTCAGGGGAGGTTTAGCTGAATATCAGGAAATGTTCCTGTGGTTTGACATTGGAACAGGCCCCCCAGGGGAGTGGTCACAGCAGCAGCCTGACAGAGTTCAAGAAGCACTTAGACAATATTCTTGGGCACAGGGTATGTATATTCTTGTTGGGGTATCCTGTGCAGGACAGGATCTTGGACTTCATGATCCTTGTGGGTCTCTTCCAACTCAGCATATTCTGGGATTCTGTGATTCTCTGTCTCTCTGATGGGTCCCAAATGCCTTTGCATTTCCAGTCCCATGAGCAAGGACACCCTCACCCACACAAAATATTGGTAGGTCAGCAAATTATCCAAACATCAGGCTGAGAAGAGCTAGGGTGTTATAGCAACTCTATGAAATATTTTTGTGCATTGAACCATGAACATTTTTCTTTTCTGTCTTCCTACTTTTGCAAAAACACAGTCATATGAATACTGGGATCACTATTATTTTGCAATACTTACAGTATAATAATATTTTTGGTGATTCAGTTTTAACTATTTCAACCAGCTTTTCTCCTGACCAGACTGCCAGCAGAGGCTGCCTAGTCCATTGGTGCTAACTCAGAATTTAGCGTTCAGTTAACTCTGCTCTTGTAGATTGTAGATTATAGCCAGGAAACTTCTCATTACTCTTAAAACCCAAGATTTGAATTTCAGTTTTAATCCCTTTCCCAGGTGGGCCATTAATCTACTTTTCAAAATATACACTCAATGAACCATTTCAGCATGTAATACTGATTTTAACATGTAAATAGGTTGTGCATGTAAAATCCCATTTTTCTAACAGACTGGAAAGCAACATATTTTTGTTCTGCTGGTACATTTATAAATGCATGGGAAACTTCCATTACAAAGTTCTGAAGTGCAATCATTTGACTCAAAATTATTACCCATGGCATCCTCCCATTCAAACTAGTAAATGGCAATGGTACAATTTTAACATCCTCTGAAAGTGAATAAAAATAAAATTATAATTCCAGTGAATAGTTGAGCAGTGTAGTTCAGTGTCTAGTGTTTTCCTATCTTTGTTTTCTACCAATTTGTTGCACTAAACAAAAGGTATCTAGTTACATGGATTAGCCACTTCTGCTTTTCCATGACTTTTTCATAGTTTGCTTTTTCATGATTGCAATTTATGGTTGTACTGTCTTTTTAATATTTTGCTGTTCAGTATCTGTTGAATAATAAATTTTACCTTTCATATTTTATTTTAATAGTCCTTGTTGCCTTGTGCCTTTTTTTTAGGTTTTCATTTGGGGCTATTACATGTAGAACTTGTCATTTAAGCATTAAAATTGCTGTTTGTAATCAAAGACATATAATCTTTTCAAGCCAGACTCTAATCACAGCTGTTCAACTGCATTGATGTACAAAAGTTGTGTTGTCTACCCATTAATATTGCATTCCTGGGATAAATAGTGTAAAATTTTTAAGGATATGGTACAGGCAGTTAAAATTGTTTCAATTCTGAAATGCTGAAAGAGAGCCTAACTGTGTAAAAAAACAGAGTGGGATAAGCTGTAAAACAAAGGAGAAAGTCTTGAGGGTGACAGCCTTGTTGTCCTACAAAACAGAGGGAAATCCAGGTTTGTGTTCTGAGGATCACAGAGTGGGGTCATACAGCACAGGCAAGGTCCACAAAGAGGAGGAAGTTCAGCCTCCTCCCTCCCAGTACATATCACAGCAATGGTTGTTAAGATGCAGCTCTGGCTTTTTAATCATCTGTTTACATCCCAGGAGCAAACAAATACAAAACTCAGCTGAATTCCCAGTCTGTCATGGATTTTTGTTCCTGTTTGCAATGGCCCTTGAGTCACTCTCTTCTTGGAGAAATGGTCCTAACGTGTTTTTTCAGGACTGAGTTCAACAACAAATTGTTCCCATAACCATGGTCTTTTTGGCCATGTGGACGTGAAACAGCTTAGTCAAATGCCAAACATAAGAAAATAGCTCTTGGCCCTGTTTGCTTTTCTCCCTAAATCTGGGCACAATACAGCTTCTTTGACAGAATTGTTGCAGCTGGGACTACAGCGGGTTTGAATCCCATCTACAGATTATCTCAGACGACTTCATATTGGGCACCTAGCTTCATGTATGGAGAAGCATACAGAACTCTCCTCTAGCTTTCCCTGAGTCTAGTTTCCTGGGAATGACTTTCTGGGAAACTGCAAAGATCAGGATATGATGCAGTATTGTGGTAGAAAAAAACCCCTCAATGCTGCATCTGTAATCAGCATGACAAATCTCATCTAAAATTTGAAGTACACAGATTAATTCATGGTACAAGTTTAAAATCTAGCCCAAGGCGCCAGTAATTTTTAATGTGTTTAAGGAAGTTTCTGAGATTCATTTGGCCACTGTGGTAACATGGACTGTGTTTCATGGTTCTGATTCAGTTCCTCCAACTTCAGTGATTCTGCTTTTGTATTCCTTTTCATCCTTCAATCATAACTGCAGTGACATGGTGGCAGAGTTTCACTGACTGAAAAGCAATAATCTAAATTAATATCTTAATTTAGATATATGCTTTATGATAGAAGATGTGAAAGAATTTATTCTTAGGAGTTGCAAGAGTGATGTTTCTCCTATCCTGTATTTTCACACTTCTGCTCCAAGCAGGAGTTCTGTTCCAGTGTCATCATTAATTTGAAATAAGGGACTTAACTGGCAGGGTGTATCTAAAACACATAGGTATTCCTGATCCTGCCAACCAGTTTTACATCTCAGCTTCGCAATACTTGGCTCGAGTGAGGTTTTACATGTGGGTTCATTCCTCCAGATGGCTTAAAGCAGTTGTCTGCTTCTGGTCCTTTTCCTTCTCTCCACTGAAAGATGCACATGGTGTAATCACTGTTTTCCCAAAAATTAAAGTGAGGCAATAGATCTTTCTCTAGATATATTGCTAACAATTAGTTGGCAGAAGATAGAAAACCTACAGACTGAACTTCTATGTGATTCCGTTGGCCCTGTCTGTCTCACAAAATAGCACTCCACAAACCGTATGCAAGGAGATAATGATCAGTCCATAACAAGGGTGTGTAAAGTCAAACTTCCACTTTCTGTCAGCGTATGAGATGGAGAGTTTGGACAGCCTTGTTTGTTTAGTAAGTTTGCCAGTAAATGTAGCTAGGCTAGAATTGTAATGACCAAACACAAGGAAAAAAACCCATTAAGATAATTTTTTAGGCATTGTTGTGCTTGCTATTGGATAGGCAGGCATCATATCAACTGGTTTCTTTCCAGCCTGTAGAGTCCTTTGTACTATGCAGGAGAAGGAAAATGTTAGAGAACTGTTCCCACTGTCATTTCATTCTTTTCTTAACTTTCTGCAGCATATGAAAGTTACATAAAATGTCCTGCAAAGTTGGGCACAGTATGTCTGTGTGCTTGTAGATAGACGCCTACACTTCACACACAGGCAGATGTCCTGTTAGGATTTTTCTAAAGGCAGATGCCATTACTTGCCTTGTATTTGTGATACAAAATATGTCTGACATTACTCTCCCTGAGCTTCAATGCCTGGCTTTGAAACGCCACTACTTTATCAATAAGGAGCAAAAAAATTGACATAAGAAAATGATGCTGCTTCCTTCTATGCTAATCATAATAGACCTTTCCTAGAAACTGCTTCTTCATAAAAGCAATCTTGCTGCTCACAATAACACCCACCTTTAATTAGAGGTTTTAGCAAACAATTGGTAAGAAGGTGTTGGATTAAAAAGTAAACAAGCAGGCAAACAAAGCCCATGTTCGCTTCAGAAGGCTGTTTTAAATTGAACTGACTAGTGTACTCCAGTTCAGGCAATTTCCCTTGGGTTTGATCTCAGACAAATGGAGTTTCAATTACACCTTGGATACTACAGGCAATATTTAGACTTCAAAGGTTTTCAGGGATCAGGATGAATTGTTTACTAATTTAAAAACTGAAAGCTTCTTTGCTTCTGCACACACTACGTATTCCCCATGGACGAATGGCTATATGCTTCGGATGTGAAATTCAAACATTTAGCTTTCATTTTTGTTGGATTTCTTTGTGTGTGTATATAAATACATGTAATTTCTTTCCTAACAAAGGACAACTCTTTCTGTCTTTTGCTAGTGCTGTATAAACAGTTTGAAGATAAATATGCTGTGTTGCTTTAGTGAGTACCCATGCATATGTATCTTCATATCAAACTCTGTGAACTAGTCAGACTTATATAAACTCAGTCCCACACAGTGTTCTATTATTTACATACCTTTCAGCACCGTACCACACTGTGGTATAAAAAGCATAGTGAAGTCAGTCTGATGTCCCTCACCTGCTCTGATGGGTGCTGGAGATTACACATGGCAATAGACTGCTCCTACACAAAATGTTGCCATTTGATAATGCTCTCCCCTCATTTATCTGTTAGTAAGGAAGCAAGTGGGTCATTGAGAAACTAGAAAATCTGATTACTACACCAAGATATTTGTTGAGTGGATATGTGTTGGAAGTAATTATATATTTGGATGCTTTTGAAAAGGACAATTTAGTAGGCATGATGTGTCAGGGATTTAATAAACTAAGTCAAGCCAGTTTAAGTACCTGTAGATTAAAATAACTTATATGGGGAGAAGTAAGGCAAAAACATGTTTAGGAGATATAATTTCTAGTAATCACGGACAAAAATCAGTGAATTTTAGCATAGTCACTAAACTCTTATGAAGGTCAGTAGAGTTTAGAAAATGAGAACTAAAATGTGAGAAAAGAACTGGATAACATGGAAAGTAATAGATTTTTATTTTTTCATTGCAAGCACCAACTTAATTAACTGAAATAATATTTAAATGATTCCCTGTGAATAGATATTTAGGACAATCACTAGGGGAGCCCTCAAGCTGACCAGATTTCTTAATGAAATCCCAAGGAAAAGAGTTTCCAAAGAAAAATAAAAGCTCTTCCTTGACTCAAAGTCACTTTCAAGATTGACATCTGAATGCAGTACGATGAACTTTTATATACATATTCAACTACTCTTAGATAAATTATTTTGACTTTGCTTTCAAGAGAATTTCCCAAAGGTTTTTCCCATAGAGCACACACAGGGAAAGCAGAAGCATTAGAGACAGGTAGTAAGCAGCTGCAATAAGAAGTAAATAAAAAGTATAGGATTCATGGTAGCTCAGAAAAGGACATATTTTGGTATAGGTAAGAAGGATGTGGGTACCTGAGCCTTTAATTCTCTTCTAAGCAAAGTCTCATATTTCATGGCACTCATAATATCTTTAGTGAATAGTCAGCCTGCTCTGCATCAAAAAATTTTCGAAATAGAATTTAGATCTCTTACTTAAAATGATAGATAACTGTGAAACTTGGTGCTTTGAAACCACGAGTAGAGATCTCAGTTAAAAAAATTCCAACACTAGAGCCAGTAAAATAATGTAAATGTGTGCTTTAACGGAGACTACAGTTAAATAAAATTTTGCAAACATGTAACTTTAACCTCTACACAAAGCATTCAAATCTGAGCCAGATATGAATGGGAAGCTGTGTAACTAAGGGTAACCCAATCTAATAAAATCTACTGGAAAGGAAAAGGCTATTAGCATTGGCTTGGTACTGTTTCAACAAAAAAAACATGGCTTGTGGCCAATATGGACCATAGGAAAGCTGTAGAACACCTAAAAGAAGCCTAGAAAAGTAACCTCATGGTGGGGAATGTCACAAGTGGGTTCATGGAAATTCTGATCTATGAGCAGAAGACACACAGAGGACAAATGGGAGATCTATCTGATTCTTGCTTGTTTTCTTTGGAGTAAGCTGCAGACTTTGACAGGGCGTCACAATGAACTGTTGGGACAAGAGAAGACACTATCTGTACAAGCAGCTTTCTAAATGACAGGGATCATAGCATCCAGTCCCAACTGCTATCACCCATACATCCAGAAAAATAGCCATTCATAACTTCATAACAATACATACATAACTTCTCTACCACAACTTCTATCTTAAACACAAAGACATGGAATGAAAATAACACAGTGGTTCCTGCATTATATTTTCTAAAAGTTGTCCTGTGAACTTCCTTGCTTTTGACTGTTGATATATTTTGATGATTATGGAATTTCTATTATAGAAATATTCATAAACAGAAAAGTTATTTTATGTCAAGAAATTCAGTTAATATTTTTAACATTTGGAAAAAATATTAATGTTATTGCATTAGGTCAGTGTTTCACATAATTTCTAAATGCTTCTTGACGAGATGATGGCTTTTGGTTCCTATCAACTGGCCTTGCATGGTAGGAAAAGTCATTATGTTATGCCACCTAGAGGTATTCTTACTAGGTGATGTATTTTCTGAGTTATGCATTATTCCCTATATTACTCTGCTCTATTTTCCCGCTGATGCCTTGTTTGTACAGCAAACTGGATTACACCCCAACCATATGAAATTTAGCTGAGAAAGAAACAACAGTGCGGGAAAAGTGAATACTCCTGTTTGCTGTGTGTGGTCTGTAGGCTGAGAAGAAAGACTACATCATTGTTCCATATATCATCTTAACAAAATAGACGACACCTCCAAGAACAATTATCCCAAAACATATTAACCCAAATCAAAGCAGCCATCCTGGAAATGGAGAAAATAAGAATCGTCTTCCTCTCTGAAATGACACCAGATATACTGTTCACAAAGCAAAAAAAAGTGTTTCAAAGCACCCTTCAGTCAACAGGAAAGGGAATTTTATGGTGGCTTTATAACCATTTCATATCCCTAAACTTTAAATTTAATCTTTATTATTCAGCATTTATATAGAGTTTGTGTTCTCTTTTAAGTAAAAAAAAAAAAAAAACCTCTTTAAATGCCAGAAGTTTATTCTAGGAAAGGAACTATATTCTTCTAAGAACATTCTAGAAAATAATAGTATTTAAAAATTAACTAAGGTTTTCCGAAAATCTGCACATGGTAAAGAGATAAGTACAGGTACTCATCCAAGCATGACTTTTATGAGTTAAGAAACATCTATTTCCTCCATTTTAGTAGTCAGGAAATGCCAGCTACTTTTTAGAATTAGGAGACTACCTCCAAAGACAGTGAGAACATATTACTGGCCTTCGGAAAAAAAAATAGAGAACACTGTGCTTTGCACGGGAGAGGGGCAACAGTACAAGATATTTTTTATTTTCAGTGTCAAAAATCTTCACAGCTAACCATGTTCCAACCTGAAACTCAGCCATTTGCTTATGTTTTGTCCTGGCAGCTGCCACTTCCATGTTGGTCAGCAATTCCATGGTAGACTCAGTTAAATTTAAGCTGCTATGATCCTGCACAAAAATTTCAGAATTGAAAATGTGTCATTTCCAAATGATTTTGTAAAAAGGGGTAAAAACCTTTCAACCTGCTACAGTATTAGTGTGTTACTTTTTCCTGGTGTGATGTTTAGATTTGATATTGGATGGAGATGTGGGAACACTACAAGTATTCTGCTCTGCTGCTTAGCCTTGGGTTCTTTTATAGTCCACTAAAGTGGAAAGAAAACCTAAATCCAGCAGTTCAGAGATCTCGGTTTTAGCTGGTGTTTGAGAAAAAAGAACTTTAAAATATGTTGGATTATGGAAACAATTT